>CM053595.1:323288836-323320359 GCA_028646575.1 Pseudocheirus occidentalis
AGACAGAAAGAAAGAAAGAAAGAAAGAAAGAAAGAAAGAAAGAAAGAAAGAAAGAAAGAAAGAAAGAAAGAAACATGGATGGTGGATGGATGGGTGGATGGATGGGTGGGTGGATGGATGGATGGATGGATGGATGGATGGATGCATGGAGACAAATATGAGAAGCAAGGCAGCTCCTACCCTTGAGAAGTTTACATTCCAAAAGAGAAAGCAGACCAGTAAAGGGGAACTAGACAGGAGCAGGGTGGAAGGGGACCTCCTTGGCGTGAGGCTGTTGTCAAGAACATAGAAAGGTCAAGAGAATGTGGGGTTGGAGGGGAGAGTTGTGCTTGGCCCAGAGGGCAGACCTAGGAAGAGTGGACACAAGTTATGGAGAGGCAGGGTTCGCAGCTCTCCCAAAGTGGAGTGGGCTCCAAGGAGAGTGAGTGGACTCCCCTTCTCTGTCTTCCTGCAGATAATGGAGGAGTGCTTGGGAATTTGGGAGAATGGATTCTTATTCAGGTATGGAGCTGGGCTTATTGCCTCCTCTGGGATCACTGCCAGCTTTGAGATCCTGGAATGTCTGAGAAACCTTGCCCAAACTCACAAAGAGAGTGATGAGCCTGGCTTGGGAATCAGTTCTCCTGGCCACTGGAGACCCAGAGGTCGACATCAGGACACCTGTGAAGGAGATGAGGTAAGTAGCTGAGACCTGAGTCATGACAATCAGGGGGTGCAGAGAATGGTGTTTCCAGAGCTGGCTCATCAATGTGCCCACCTGGCATGGAGCCCAATGGCTAGCATTTCACTGAGAAATCCCTGGGTTTGGGAACAAGATATGTGTGTAATAGGAAAAGAAAGGAATCAGAGGACATAGCTTTAAGTCCTGTCTCTGAAATGACCTGCATAACTTCAGCAAGTCCCTTCACCTTGCTGGGACTCATTTTCCCCATCCATGAAAGCCTTCCACTATACAACATAGAGGGTATTTTCAAGGAGTACACTTTCTAAGCCTTAAAGGTTCTCCAGAAATATGAGACATTGGCATTGTTTCTAGAATTTCCTTCTACAGAAAGAAACATCTCTGTGAGATGTAGACCAGTAGTCTCGAGAAGAACCAGCTGACCCATCACACTCACACCCTCTCCCACCTCAGAGAAAGAGGCTCCTGACCATCAATCACAGACCACCCTCAGACTGGGCATAATGATCTTTACATCTAATCTTGAAATAAATGAAGTGCCAACCTGCCCTGGCAGACAGATGGCTTCAGTCCCTCGGCATCCTGTGTGGGACAGAATGAGAAGCATGTGGCACAACCCCAAGAATGCAGACTGTGAAGACTAGGCAATAATCATTAGATCTCAGCTGATAAGATCTTGTTATACTTGGCTAAGGGAAAGAAGAGAGGCTGGTCTTGCCTCTCAGGAGCCAGAGGGAAGCCAAGAAAAACTGCTGTCTCCTTCTCCCTGCTCACTGGAATTTCTCTGCCGATGGTGGCCTGGGAGGGAGTCAGGCAAAATGCATCCCAAGATGGACCCAGATAGAGTGGTAGCAAAGGGTGCCCAGAGGGTACCTTCAGCACCACTTCTCCCATCAGCTCCCTGAGTCCTCTCCAGACCTTCCAGTCCTCAGTCAATGAATGGTCTCCCTCCCTGTCTGCTTCTGCTCAGCTTCCTCTCAATAAGAGGGCAGGGTCCAGAGTAGGGTCTCATCCAAATGAGTTTAGTAAAACTGGATCCCTTTAGGACAGAGCCCCATGGCTAAGCACAAGGACAGACAGATGAGGTAGACAGCGCTCTTGCCTTCGGGGGGCTCAATGTCTGGAAGGGACATAAGCCAGAGACAAATTATAAGAGGAAATGACAGGCGGGGATGAGAGGAGGCAAAAGGAACATGAGCTTGAAGGGACCCCAGAGTTCTGTCTGAACAGGGGCCTCTCCAGGCTCTCACATCAACCGGAAGGAGGCAAAATCTCCTTCCATCCAAATAGCTGTCCTTACCTCCCCCCAGCTTCTCCCACTGCTCCTGGCTCTGTCCTCTGGGGATGACCCTTGAAATCCTTACAGTCCTCGGGGGTGAGGCCCCAGACCAAGCAGGCAGAGCATCCTGATGACCACCCTTGTATCCTCCCTCAAATGATGTGTCCAGAAGTGAACAGGATCCTCCACGTGTGGCCTGACCGAGCCAAGCTAGAGTAATAGACTCTTAGAACTGAAGAAGTCTGGCAGATGATTGGTCCCCAGGCCCAGAGAAGACAAGAGAGTGGCCCAGGGTCACACAGTGAGTGAGTGGTGGGACAAATTTAGATTCAGAACAAGTCAGACAAACAGTTGGAATTGTGTATCAGAAGACAACTCCCAATAGTGAAGAAATGGTGGCAAATAGATCAGGCTGCCTTGGGAGGTAAGGAGCTCCCAGTCCTTGGGGGTCTTTGAGCCAGGGCCCAACCACCACTTGTCTGTCCATTAGGGATCTTGGAAGCCGATGCTTGTCTAGGTAGGGGTTGTACCAGATGAAACAGTATAGGAAGGAAAGAAGGAAGGAAGGAAGGAAGGAAGGAAGGAAGGAAGGAAGGAAGGAAGGAAGGAAGGAAGGAAGGAAGGAAGGAAGGAAGGAAGCATTAATTTCACTCTTACTGCATGCCAAGCACCAGCCTGGGGGCAGGGATACAACCGTGAGCAAGGAAGTTCTGTCCCTCCTCTGAGACCCCGCTGGGCTTTGGAGAAGGGAGGCCCAGCCCAGGCACGAACACAGCCCTTGGTTCTGTCTGTGGCTTTGTTTGAAACAATGTGTCATCTCTTTGGCTAGTCCAGGAAACAGTCAGCTAGCCGCTAGGGGGCGCCCCCTTGCTCAGAGCGCTGGAACTGCAGTCGCTAAGACACCAGCGCCTGTCCGGCCTCTCACACCCACTAGCTGTGTGACCCTGGGCAAGCCACTTCACCTCTGCTTGCCTCAGTTTCCTCATCTGAAAAATGTAGAGAATCGTGCCCACCTGCCAGGGCTCTTTTGAGAAACCAACAAGATCATATCTGTGAAGCCCTCGCAGCGTGCCTGGCACTACATAAAAGTTACCCCTGATGCTATCGTCACCAGCACGAGGATCTAAGATGTCTGTAAAGCGCTTTACAGATCTTCAAGCGCGCTCTGAATTCTCTCTGCTTCATCACATCAGCCGCGCTCCCGCGCTCTGGTTGAGCGGGTGCTGACCTACTAAGCGCCTTTGATGCGGGACTGCTTTTCCAGAGGAGCTGGCTGGAGGACGCCCCGGTGAGGAGCAGCACCGAGGGACCAAGGCAGGAAGGAGAATGAGGGGCCCCGGACCACTTCCCCCCACCACCACCCCCCACCCCCGGCTCGGGCCGGATGAAGGCGGCAGGCAGCCCATCGCCCTGGGCGCTCACCACAGGCCAGACAAAACAGCTGAAAGTATGTGGTGGCGGGCCATCCTGGCCTGCGCGGGACAAGCAGAGTGGGGGTGACCTCCTTTTTCTTGCTCCAGTCCCAGGGGCTTTCTGAGCGGTGGGCTTACCAACGTGATGTAACCGAGCCCCAGTGACTGGCAGAGGAAAGGAGAGGGCGGCAGTGATGGCTTTGGGTCCTTTTCCCACCGAGCACAATCCCCGACCCCGCTGCGTGCCCAGGCACCTGGCAGCCTGCTTGGGCCAACCCAAATAACTCGGTTTTATATGAAATGGAAAGGCAGGGAAGTCGCCTTCTCAGAAATGCTCATTTTTTCCTGGGAACGCTGCTGCAGACAATCTCAAAACAAGAGATTAAATGCAGACACTGTCCATCCTCGCTTCCAGCTGGAACCCAAACTCACATCCACCTGCTGTCTGTCCCAGGGTCTGGCCTCACCGCCTCCAGGGAGGCCCAAAGCTTCTATTCTGAGCAACACCCATGGGAATGACCTCCCTCAAAGGCCAAAATACCATCCAGCCCATGTCTCCAAAGGATCGGGCCTGACAGACGGTGGGACCCAAGCAGCCAAGCCTCCTCTGCCAAGCTGCAGAGCTAGAAAGGCACCAGAGCAAGCTCCCCAAATATCAGCGACTGCCCTGGGGACTGGCAGAACTGCGGTGTCTGCCTGGAGAAGGGACAGCTGCAGGACAAAGTACAATTGAGGAATGATCAAGGACCTATAATGCAAACGTGCTCATGGGGGAGATAAGGGCGTGTCTAAGAATATATCACCTAAGGGAACAACTACAGGGGTCTCTGTCCAGAGTAGCTGAAGGGTGGTTGGGGTGGGTGGTGGGGAGCAGGAGAGCTCTCCGGCAGGAGGAGGGCCACGGAGCTGCTGTCTTCCAGGCACGAGGATGGTCAGTGTGACAGTGCAAAGAAAGCAGATAGAGAGATCTAAGTGAGGAACAGAAAGGGGGCTGCACTTCCAGGGCAAGGAGGCGAGGGAGGGAGAGAAAGAGAGAGGAGCCCAGCTCTGCCCACCACCCGTGGGGGTGGGGGTAGAACCAAGGGACAGCCAGAGGCAGGTGGGCATGACCGCAGGACCCTCCCAGTGTGGAAGGGGCTGCCTCAAGGGGTGGTGCCCCATCCTCCTCAGAGGCCTGCAAGCAGAGTTTTGCAAGGAGATTCTTGTCTGGCCGGGGGCTCATAACAGATACCGCCAAGGGTTCTCCCAACCTTCTAGGTCTGGACAAGTAGAATTTGCTTGGACCTTTTCTATATGCTAGAAACTAGAGCTGAGAAGGGCCTTACAAGCGGACTGAGCCCAGCCTCCTCTTCTCACACATGAGGACATGAAGGCATGGAGTCCACAAAGGCCATGAGCATCTAAGGAGGATTTGAACCCAGGCCCTCAGACTTGAGAGGGATCACTCAAGACCTTCTAGCCCTAAACCAGAAGAGTCACAGCTTTTCAGGCAGTGGGCTTTCTTCTCTCCAGGGACATAACCAGAATCCATTTTATCTCAAACTTCTTGGGATAAAAATTCCACCTGCAGGTAAATCTGAAGGCATGTCTTACAGCCTCAGAAAGGGAATCTCCCAACCCACCCGCCTCGCCCTTCCCTGGATCCTCGAGAGGCTGGGCTGCACCAGGAGGGCCACGAAGGGATAAGAGCCCTCCCTTCAATAGCAGAGAAACAGACTCATTCAGCATGGCAGCTGGAGCCTGGAGCTGATGCCTGAGAGTGAGCAGGCTTACAGAATGGGCTCCAGAGAGGGTGTAAGGGGAAGCCTGGCCTAGCTCTGAGGCTGGACACAAGTGCCTGGCCCATGCTCCAGGCTGGCCTGAGTCCTGCGCTCCCGAGATGGGAGGCACTGTCACTGAGGTGCAGTGAAGGGTCCAGGTTCAGCCCTCAGAACCTGGCAGTACCCCAGGACATCTGACTCACTACTTCCTGCCCCAGCCACCAAGCTGAGTCCTCCCTCTCCCCCTCCTCCCCCTCCTTGTCTTCTTTCTTTTTTTTTTTTTTGGAGGGGCAAGGTAGGGCAATTGAGGTTAAGTGACTTGCCCAGGGTCACATGGCTAGTTTTTTGTGTCTGAGGCCATATTTGAACTCAGGTCCTCCTGACTCCAGGGCTGGTTCTCTATTTACTGTGCCACCTAGTTACCTGTCCTTGTCTTCTTTCTCCCCCTCCCCTTCCTTTTTGTCCTCTTTTTCCCCCTCTGCTTCCTCTCTCTCTCCCTCCATCAGTCTCTGTCTCTGTCACACACACACACACACACACACACACACACACACGCACACCCATATCCCTACAGTGGCTTCCTAGTGACTTTCAGGTTCAAATATAAAGCCTTCTGTTATTCTAAGCTCTTCATAATCTGCCTTCCCCAAGTCTTCTTACACTTTATAGCACATCCCACACACATATATGTTTTGATCCAGTGACCCCAGCCTCCTGGCTGTGCATCTCCTGCCTGGAATGCCCTCCCTCCCCATCTCTGCCTCCTGCCTTCTCCATGAAGTCCTCCCTGATCCCTCTCCATTCTGGTGTCTTTTCCTTGCTAATTACTCCAATTTGTCCCATTTGTACCTTGTTTTTACGTAGTTATTTGCACATTTGTGGTCTAACCCATTAGATCACAAGCTCCTTGAGGGCAGGACTGCCTTTTACCTTCCTTGGCATCCCAGCACTTCGTACAATATCTGGCGCGTAGTAAGCACTTAAGACACGTGGCCTGACCTACCCTTCAGCTTCTGTCCTTTCCAGTTTGGGCAACTTCATATAGTGAAGAATTGGCTCCTTGCCCAAAAAACCCAGGTTTGAGGCCAACTTCTGCCCATTGGTGTCCTGAAGCAAGTTCATTTCCTTCTTTGAGTCTCAGTTTTCCCTCCATAGAATGGGCCAACAGCCCCTGCCTCGTGGTTGGTGAAGAATTCAGCACAAACTCCAGCGAAATCAGGCTTACAAACATGGCTTTTTACACAGATGATGCTTATTGCCATGAACCTAGGGCTGAGGAAAGGGCCCTGCCCAGAGAACAGGCTTAATGGGCCATAGGGCTGGGGGCTCATTAGCACATGCAGCCTGCGTGGCTGAGGTGATCCCTATGCAGACTTGGGGTTGGGTCATCCACTGGCCACAAGAACCGGCAGACAGATGGACAGACAGATGGACACATAGATAGACAGATGGACAGACAGAAAAGGCCTAGGACAAGTAGCCAAGGGCAGAACCAGTCAGCCTGTCAATACATATTCACAAAGTAGTGCCCAGTGTGCCGGGCTAAGTGCTAAGTGCTGGGGATACAATATGAAAAGGAAAGCCTGAGCCTGCCTTCAAGGGGCTTACAATCTAACAAAGAAAAATAGTCAATGAAAGGAGACAAGGAAGGGGGTCTGATGGAGAAGGAGAAGGAGAGTGAGCATGTGGCAGAGGGAGGGGTGGCTGGGCCCCATGAATGGAGGGCTGGGAGCCCATCAATCTACCCTCCCGGACAAAGGGTTCTAAGTACCAAGGCTGGGTCACAAGCTCCGGGGGCAGCCACCAGAGTCTCCAACCGAAAGCTGCCGACTCCAGATCCAGCACTCTCTCTTTGGCACCATCCGGCCTCCTCTGAGAGTATTAGAGCTGGAAGTTGAGCTTTAGACCACAGACAAAGGAGGAACCTTGGAACAGAACATGTCTGAGGTGGAGGGGGCTTAGAACAGAGGAAGTTGAACCATGATCCAAACTGGAATGGACGTAGAGATACCTGATCTGACACTCTTGTCTAACATATGTGGTAAGCCGCTTGTTTAGGGTTTGCCAGGTGCTAAATGGAAGAACCAGGACCCCCTGGCATCTTTACGGCCTGATCCAGGATACCCACCAGCCCACTAGCTGTGTGGTCTCACAGGATCTCTCCCCACTAGAACACCAGGTGGCAGGCAGACTGCCCCAATGCTAAGCCACAACCTATCCTAAGGAAAGGCTGGTCCAGTGTCCACACAAGCGGGTGACTCCTCTGCTGTCTCTGCAAGATGGGGATGGGGAGAAGCCTCAGGAGGGCAGGCCGAGCCCTCAAAGACCCATGTTTTCTTCACTGGAGGTGCTATTCTGTGGGCCAAACCATGAAGCTGGAGCCCAGCTCTGGGCCTGGGGATTCTTGCTGAGAGAAAGCAGCCTTGGCCTCTGAGAATGCTGTGGGGCTGGAGTTACTAGCCCCTAAGGACTAAAATGTCCAAGCTGTGATTGGTGCCTGGTCCCCTGGAGGATGGGCTTGGCTGGTGTGGTCCGGGGTGGCTCACAAGTTGGATCTTAGGCCTGGAACCAGATACATCGCAGAGGGTGTCTAACCCTTCGTGTTTCAGAGAGGCAAACTGAGGCTCAGGAAATCAAAAAGACCTTCTAGGCCTTCTGCTCCTCACACCTAAAGCTGACCTGGATGAGGCAGTGTGCAAACAGAAAAGCCAGGGTCCTTGGCCGCAGTAGTAACTGATGATGCCTTCAGGTCCCCTTTGGGGCTTTGAAGGCCTCGGCCCTCCAGGGAAGCAATGGTGGGGAACGATTAGCCCTATTTCACAGCTGAAGAACACCTGCCTGTCTGCCTGTCTGTCTGCCTGCCTACCTGTCTGTCTGCCTGTCTGTCTGTCTGCCTGCCTATCTACCTGTCTGCCTGCCTACTTGTCTGCTTGTCTGTCTGTCTGTCTGCCTGTCTGTCTGCCTGCCTGTCTGCCTGCCTACCTGTCTGTCTGCCTGTCTGCCTGCCTGTCTGCTTGCCTGTCTGTCTGCCTGTCTGTCTGTCTGCCTGTCTGTCTACCTGTCTGCCTGCCTACCTGTCTGTCTGTCTGTCTGTCTACTTGCCTGTCTGCCTGCCTGTCTGCTTGCCTGTCTGTCTGCCTGTCTGTCTGTCTGCCTGTCTGTCTACCTGTCTGCCTGCCTACCTGTCTGTCTGTCTGTCTGTCTACTTGCCTGTCTGTCTGCCTGTCTGTCTGCCTGCCTGTCTACTTGCCTGTCTGTCTGCCTGCCTGTCTACTTGCCTGTCTGTCTGCCTGTCTGTCTGTCTGCCTGCCTGCCTGTCTACCTGCCTGCCTACCTGTCTGTCTGCCTGTCTGTCTGCTTGCCTGTCTGTCTGTCTGCCTGTCTGTCTGTCTGTCTGTCTACCTGTCTGCCTGCCTACTTGCCTGCTTGTCTGCCTGTCTACCTGTCTGCCTGCCTACTTGTCTGCTTGTCTGCCTGTCTGCCTGTCTGCCTGCCTACCTGTCTGTCTGCCTGTCTGTCTGTCTGCCTGTCTGCCTGCCTGCCTATGTGTCTGTCTGCCTGCCTGTCTGTCTGGTTGTCTGTCTGTCTGCCTGTCTGCCTGCCTGCCTGTCTGTCTTCCTGTCTGTCTGCCTGTCTGTCTGCCTGTCTGCCTGCCTGCCTACGTGTCTGTCTGCCTGCCTACTTGCCTGCTTGTCTGCCTGTCTACCTGTCTGCCTGCCTACTTGTCTGCTTGTCTGCCTGTCTGCCTGTCTGCCTGCCTACGTGTCTGTCTGCCTGCCTGTCTGTCTGCTTGTCTGTCTGTCTTCCTGTCTGTCCATATCTTCCTCCCAGGGGCCTCATCAGTTCTTTCCACTGTAGCACAAATCTGAAAGCCCCGCAATGTCCAAGCCTCATCCCAGCCCCACCCCCAGTGTGGAGCCACTTCTGCCCTGGGCACAGGGAATCCAAAACCCAAGCCTGTTCCTTGGTTCACCATCTCCTCTGGCAGGGGCAGCAGAGGGGAACACAGCCCCCAAGGCCTGGAATGTGCAAGGCCTAATGCCATTTTCATGCGAAGCTACTCTTCATTCTGTGTCTCCCTGGGTCAGGTCCAAGGTCAGACCTCTACCACAAGCCAAAGACCACCCTGCTAAACCCTCTTCACTTTTCCCCAGCACCCAGCCTCGCAGGGCCCTGTGTATAACAGAGTAAATGATTGAGAGCTGGCTGGTGATGGGAGCTAAGCTGCCCTGGGCCTCTCTCTGCTCTCACCCCTCTCTGGGGTGGACATCCCATCTGTTCCCACTGGTAAGGGTTCAAGAACCATGGCCCTGGGCTCTGGCCTTTCTCCTTATTCTCCCATCAGAGCGCAGGACTCTGTCCCTCACCCCTGCTAGGTAAGCTTGGCTATATGGTACGCAGAACCAAGACTATGAGTTTCCTCCCCACCATGTCTGACCCATACTTGGACAAAGCATAAAGGCCAATAGGATTGCCTGCCCAAGCCTAGAGATCCTGACGCAGACCTGCCCTAAGTCATGGGCCTGGCCCGGCTCTGGCTCATCCATCTCTGACATCCTCTCCTGAGAAAGCTCTCCCAGAGCTCCAGAGGGCCCATGCCCCTCTCCTGCCCCTGCACCTTGAACGATGCCAAAATGTTTGTTTTCCTAGGCCATGCACAGTGACATACAGTCAGCAGTATATGCCATTGGACAGCACGCAGACGAGCCAAATATTTCTGGGTAATTTCTGCCATCATCTGGGAGGTGGGGGAGGCCCCGCAGGGCCACAGGCTTGGGGCTGTTTCTTGTTAAGAACCCCTCCAAAAACAACAAAGAGTTTCTATGAATTACCAACAAAATTATGTTCAAAGTGGGCGTGACCCCCAAGGTTTGGGACTTGTCAGAAAGAGCTTAGGGAAGAATGTACCTTGAGAGGATGGGTCTGCACACAGCAAGCAGGCCTGGGGGCTCCAAACACCCCATTCTCCCCCCTCCACACACCTCTAGAGGAGGGGGACAGACTGGATAGTGCTGAGGGGGGGGCTCTAAAGAGACTTGAAATGGACCCACAAAAGGAGGCCCTCGGGCCTGGGCTGGTCAAGAAGCTGATCTCCCCGGGCTTCTCACAGTGACATATAAGCCAGTGTTCTCTCCAGACCCTACGAAGCCTCTTAAGTAACTGGAAATAATGGGCCAAGAAAAAAGAGACAGAGAAAGGAGTGGAGGCGGGTGGGGAGGACAGGGGTAAAGAGGGGGCAGGTGCAGGCCTGCGGAGGGAGCAGGGAATGCTGCATTGGAGATGGACCCTTTTAGAGCCACTGAGAATCTGAGTGGGTGCAGAGGGAAGGGTAAATGCCAGGAGATCATCAGCCTGGGAATTGGAAGACCTGGGTTCTTCCCCAGCACTAAGTGGCTTCCTTCAAAACTCATCTCAAGCCTCACGGCCTTCAGCCTTTCCTGGTTGGGCCCACACCTCCCCATCCTCCCCTGTTACCTTCTCTCTGAGCTGACCTTCTGCATACATTGTAAATATCTGCTAGGTTCTCCCTCAGAGCCCAGGACTGTTGACACAGGTCTCTCCACATTGAAAAGGAATTCAAATGTAACCTCCTCAACCGCAAGGACTGGTTTCCCTTCCTTTGGATCTGACACTTAGTACACAGCCTGGCACACAGCAGGTGTTTACTAAATGCTGGTCAGATGACTGGCTTCCTGACTGAGAGCAGAAGGGTAGGTCCAAGCCCCAGAGGAGGCAGCCTCAGATGTGGCCACCAGAGGGAGGCAAATTCCAACTCACTCTTCTCAAGAGTCTGAGGCTAAGCTCTGCTGTTTCTAGCTGCTGAAGGTACTTTCTGCACTCTCTTAATTCAGTGACCTGGGATAAAGCATGAATCACCCCACCCTAGGTACAGTTCTGGGTGGATGTATTCAGGATCAGACATGGAAGCTAGAATGTTCTTTCAAAGTCAAGGGGTGCAGCCCCCTCATCTCAGTCTTGAAAAGACCTAAGCCCAGAAAGATGAAGAAAGTCCATGGTCATACAGGCAGGAAGTGGAAGAGGATTTGAAACCAGATCCTCAGACCTGAACTCCAGATCCTAGACTCCGTGCACTGTAACATGCCTTCCTCCTACACCTGGCCCAGACCCCCGCTCTCTCCTTGCTCCAATGAATCTGCAGAGGAGGTGAGCCCCTCTGGAACCTCACTGGGCCTGTCCCTCTTGGGTTTTCCTTTAATACTTTCTAACAATACCTCCAAGTAGCTGCTACAGGTCTCTGCTGTCTCTCACCAGAACCTCCCTTCTGCCCATTCTCAGTTCCCACATGCACACCCAAAGGAAAAGGGAAGCCTTCCCAGAGAAGCACCAGGCACCCCTGGGCTTTGAGTGAGTAATGGCCAACAATCTCCAACATGGAGAAACAGACCAGGAACCTTCCTGAGTGCCCTCATTCCAGAGTTCCATGGGATTGGGGGGAGGGAAAGGGGCAGTGTTAGTCATAGGAACATAATGCTTCTTCCAGGGATATTGGGCAGATGGCCACTTCTCCCCTGGAGACCAGAACATAGCATGAGGAAAATCCTCATCAGGAACAAAAACCCAGTGTCTTCCATTCGGCAGAAAAGGTTGCCTTGCATCCCTCCAAGACAGCTTGCCAAGGCACGTTCACACACACAGACACAATGTTGTAGCTTGGTCTGTTCTGTTCTGGATACTCGGCAGCCTTTTCTCAGGAGACCTTTAGGTGGCCTCCTTCTACTCCCAGCTGGGCAAGCTGTCCCTACTAGTCCAGTAATGGGGTTACTGAAGAGGGGAGGGAGAGAGAGGGGGCACTGACTTCTCTCCCAAAGAGTCATTCTCTCAGGGAGCCGCCAGGTTTGGGAGTCTGTGCTCATGTGACGGCCTCCAGACCCACTTGCTCTATTGACATGTAACCCAACAGGCACAGCTTGGTCCTCTTGAGTCAATCCCAAGAGCTACTCTCTGTGTGCATCATCTGTCTTCATCCAATGATGCAAAGTCCCCCTTACCCTTTCAAATTGTTTAACGGTTTATTCACATTTAATTAACTTTTAGGGACAACTGGCAGCACTATCTAACTAGATAGAGCCAACTGGGCCTGGAGTCTGGAAGATCTGAGTTTAAATCCAGCCTCAGACACTTACAAGCCATGTGACTCTAGGCATGTCATTTAACCTCAGCCTACCTTGGTTTCTTCAACTTTAAAATGGGTATCATAATGCCACTTCCCTCACAGGGCTGCTGTGAGAATCAAATAGCCTTTGTAAAGCACCTAGGCCAGCTCCTGGAACACAGGAAGCCCTTAATAAACACAGATTTCCTTCTTCAGAATGCAGAGTATGGAATGCTAGAACTGATGGGACAGTAAACATCAGCAACGGGGGGAACCTTAGAATACAAACTCTAGAACGTCAGTGCTGGACGGGAATTCAGAACACAGACCGTCAGAGCTGGAAGAGACCCTGCATCCAGCCCAAACAACTCATGTCCTAGAGGACAAACCTGTACACAAGAGAGGGGCACCGAGTCTCTGGAAGTCACACAACTGGCTACTTCGTGGCAGAGATGGGAACCAAACCCAGATCTTCTCATCTCTGATCTAGTATCCTCTGCCAAATTACTGTGCCCCTATTCAAAGAGAAGAGGATGAGGAGAAGAAGGAGGAGGGGGAGGGGAGGAGGGGAGGAGGAGGAGAGAAAAGAAGAGAGGAGGAGGAGGGGAAGAAGGAGGAGGAAGAGAAAGAGATACAGACATAGATACTGGTACATTTTTATCACTGCTCCTGAAGAGGAAACCGACCACCATTCCTTAGTTGAGTTGAGTGAGTCCAGGCTTAGAAATGTCCTGGTGACTTCAAGAGTTTCAGGGATCCCGGGTCTATCAGGCAGAACTAACTCAGCAGAAGTTATTGCCGCAGAGAAGATGACCAAGAACAAAAGAGAACCCAAGCTCTGTCCTGACTAAGAGATACAGACTTTTCCCCCAGCTTATCACTACCCTCTATCCCTCTGATTGAAGGGTGAAACCATGAACTCCAAAACCTCCATTAAAGAAGGGAGTTCGGGGCAGCTTGGTGGTGCAGTGAATAGAGCACAGGCCCTGGAGTCAGGAGGACCTGAGTTCAAATCCAGCCTCAGACACTTAACACTTGCTGTGCAACCTTGGGCAAGTCACTTAACCCCAATTGCCTTGCCTTCTCCCCTCCAAAAAGGAAAACAAAGGGAGCTCAGCTCACACATCTTCCTTTTCCTCCCCTGGCTCTGCACTACTTGGGGACTTCCCCACATCAGGTATGTTCCCCATCCCTGTTATCCACTTCATTTTTGTGTTGTTGTCTCCTCTCATTGGGTGGTGAGCTCCTCGAAGGCGAGGACTGTTTTTCTGTTTCACGTGTGTATCCCCAGTGCTCAGCACAGTAGCTAGCATGGTTGTTGTTCAGTCATGTCCAGCTCTTTGTGATCTCCAGACCACACCAGGCTCTTCTACTGTCTCTCAAAGCCTATTCAAACTCATGTTCATATCTAGCCATCTCCTCCTCTGCCATCCCCTCCTACCTTGGCCTTCAATCTTCCCCAACCTTGGGGTCTTTTCCAATGAGTCCTGTCTTCTCCTTATGTGGTCAAAGTATTTCAGCTTGAGCTTCTGCATTTGTCCTTCCAATGAATAGTCTTAATGAATTTCTTTAAGTATTGACTGAGTTGGTCTCCTTGTCATCCACAGGACTCTCAAAAGTCTTCTTCAGCACCCCAGTTTGAAAGCATCACTTCTACAGCATTGCTCAGCTTTCTTTATAATCCAACTCTCATAGCCATACAGTGCTAGTAGAAAAACAATGACTTCAAATACAAACATTTGTGGGCAAGGTGACATCTCTGCTTCTTCGATGCTGTCCAAATTTCTGTAGCTTTCCTTCCAAAAAACAAGCATCTTTTTATGGCTGCACTCACCATCTTCAGTAATCTTTGAGACAAGAATAGAAAATTGGACACCACTTCCATTTCTCCCATTATTTGCCAGGAAGTGAGACCAGTTACCAAGATCTTCCGTTTTTTATGTTAAACTTCGAGTCAGCTTTTACACCCTTCTCTCTTGCTCTTAGCAAGAGATTTCTTAATTGTTCTTCAGTTTCTGCCATCAGTGGTATCATCTACATATCTGAGACTGTTGATATTTCTCCAAGCAGTCTTAATTCTGGCTTTGGAGTCATCCAACCTGGCATTTCACATGATGCATACAAGTTAAATAAATAAGGTGAAAATATAAAGACGTTTCACACTCCTTTTCCAATCCTAAATCAGTCAGTTCCGCCATGTTTGGTTCTTACTGTTGCTTCTTGACCCACATGCAGGTTCCTCAGAGACATATACATATATGCACATATACATATATACACATAGATACTTATAGAAACACATGCTTTTCCCCAACAGATTCTACTCCTAACCTTTATTTTTATGTTTGTGTGTATCTCTTATTTCCTATCACTCCTGACTCCTCTGCTTTACTTTTACTTACTACCTTGCCCTCCTATTACTTAACCTACCAGCCTCCAATGATCCCACCCTTATCTTCCCATTTCCATAAATCTAAACACCCTTTTATACTCCCCTTTGACCTATTCCCTCACCCTCTCCTCTTAAGATACCTTCTTTATCCTCTCATTCCCATTAATTTAATCTTTTGTTAAGTGCAGGTTTTTTTCAAAACAAAGTCCCTGAAGTCTGACAGTTGGTCAAATGTTCATTTATTTTATTCGGGATTATGCTTAACTTTGCTGGGTATTACATTTTTGGCCAGAGCCCTGGTTTTTTTTGTTCTTCAATACATAGTGTTCCAAGATCTGTGATTGTTTAATGTCTCTGCTGCTAGGTCTTGTGTGATTCTAATTGTGGCGCCACCATATTTAATTTTTTTCTTGTTGCTCTAAGTATTTTATCCTTAAACTGGGGGTTTGGGGATTTGACTATAATATTCTTATGAGTTTTCCTCATTGGATCTCTTTCGAGTGGTGATCAATGGATTTTTTTCTTTCTCTACTTTTCCCGTTTTAATGCTTCAGGACAAATTTCTTTAACTATTTCTAGTACTATTTTATCAAGATTCTTTTTTTGATCATAGCTTTCAGGTAGACTGATTATTCTTGTGTTTTCTTGGTCTGTTCTCTGGATCCATTGTTTTCCTTATAACATATTTCATTTTCTTGACTTCAATTTTTCAATTCTTTATATTTTATTTAATTTTTACTTGATATCGCATAACTTCACTTGTCCAGTTCTAATTTTCAAGGTGTCATTTTCCTCCCTATAGATTCTGGATTTCCTTTTCTAATTGGTTTTCTTTTCCTATCATCTTGGTTTTCTTGGATGCTTTTTAGTTTATCCTCAATCTCTTTCATTTGATTTTTAAAGTCTTTTTAAAGCTCTTCTATAAATTCTTTTTGGGCAGGTGACCATTGGACATTACCTTTTGGGGTAGAAGAGGGTTTCTTTGTTTCAATATCCTTCTCTGAAGAAAAATCCTAGTCATCTCTAGTCCCATAAAAACCTTTCTGTGGTTGGATTCTTTCTCCTTTTCCTGTACATTTTTTGGTAGTAATAGCTTAATTTTTGCAATCACCCCTAGCCCTGGGGGATGGGGTGTGGTGCCTTTGGCCTCATATCTTCAATTCTCCCCTCTAGTCTGGAACCAAAGCTAAACTTCCAGTTTCCTCTAAGTGCCCACAGCCAGGGGCTTTCTGACCGACCACTTCTGCATGCACCAGACTTGCACTGGTTCCTTCTTGCCCCCACTGCTCTCCACAGCACAGCTGAGTCTGGCATTCCTTTTCAGCAGAGGTTCCCTCAGTCTTCCCTGGCTCAGACACCCAACTGCCCTCACTGTCCCTAGGGATAAAAGTTCCCATGGCTTGAGTCTGAAGCAGCCTCCCAACCCTGCTAACCCAAGGGCTTGACACTTTTTGTTTAAGTAGATCCTAGCCTGGAGGTGTTTAGTCTTCATGGACACCAGACCTCATCCTGGAATTTTCCTTCAGATCTTCTTGAATTATCCCAGGAGAACCCCTGTTGTGACCCTATTCTTATTTACATTTACCCAAACTTTGTTTGCCCTGAGGTGCTATTTTATGTCTTTTGCGGGTGAAAATCTTGAAAGCCTGGAATTTTCTGACCTATTCTGTCATCTTCCCAGAATCCTCTCTGCCATGGCGTTTTTTAAGGATTGGGTGTAAACTGATCTTTTCCAACCCAATGGCCACTGTTGTGTTTTCCAAATTTGCTGGCATATTGAGTGCAGCACTTTAACAACATCATCTTTTAGGTGGGTTTTAAATAATCAGCTGGAATTCTATCGCCTGCACTAGTCTCATTGTTCACAACATCTCTAAAGCCCACTTGACTGCCTTCTCCAGGATGTCTGACCCTGGATCAGGAGCCAGCAGCACCATGGTTATCAGTGATGGTAAGATCTTTCTTGCATAGTTCTCTGTATTCTTGCCACCTCTTCTTCATCTCTTTGACTTCCGTGAAGTCCCTACCATTTTTGTCTTTTATCATGCCTATTTTTGCATGAAACTTTCCCTTGTTATCTCTAATTTTCTTGAAGAGATCTCTTATCTTCCCCATTCTGTGGTTTTCTTTTATTTCTTTGCACTGCTCATTTCAGAAAACGTTGTTCTCTCTCCTTACTACTCTCTGGAATTCTGCATTCAGTCGCTCAGGTCTATCTTTCCCCTTTCTCCTTTCCTCTTCATTTTTTCCTCAGCTATTTGTAAAGCTCCATCAGATAGTCATTTTGTGTTCTTGCTCTTCTTTTTCTCCGGATTTGTGTTGTTCTTGCTGCTGCTGCCTCCTGTACAATCTTACAAATCTCTGTCCATAGTTCTTCAGAAACTCTATCAACCAGATCTAGTCCCTTAAACCTGCTCATTGCTTCCATTTCATATTCAAATACAGTAGGGGCCTACTGTACACAAAGTAGGTACTTAATAAATGTTTATCGACTGACTGACACAGACTTTCGGGAGACAGAATAGAGCCGAAATGTTTGATGCTTATTTATCCTGAAGAGGCTTAAGTATCCATTTTGGCCAGCAGGGGGAGAAGGGAGTCAGAGAACGGCTGTAAGAGATGATTGAATCCTATCTTAAGGCTATCTGTTACTGTATGCTTGTTAGTGTTTTGTGTTTAGCATTTCTTCAGTGTGGAGGAAATAAATAGCTGTCCTATACCTGGTTCATACTATACACTGAGTTCTTTTATATTCCAGTTTTTTTTGAGGAAAATGTAAATATGAGCCACAATCTATGCTTTAAGTAAATCAATTCCAAGCAGGTCTGAGGATGGGGATGTAACAAGCCACACATACACACACAAACACAAACACACACACATATGGGTATACATGTCCTCAAATAGTAAACCTATAGTCAAGTCAAATAAAGAAGTGTTTATTAATTAATTGTCCATGAACAAAGACTCACCAATCATAGTAAAAGCTACCAGAGCCTATACTCCTCTAGACCAGCCTAGGCAAGTCCACAGTTGTCTCCAGGCCCCAAGAAGGCCTGGACTGGAGGACCCCAGTATGATGCATGCACCATAGACATGAAGTTTGTAATCAGCTCTCATCAGAATGTACCTCCAGTCTCTCCTGAGCAAATTCAGGCTTTGATATGCCTAGACAGTCAATGTGTCCCACAGTTACTAAAACGCTCCAGGCCAGTGTCTCTCCTCTGGACTCTTTCCCTTCTTCCTTGGGCAGTCCTCCCATTTCCACAAATAAAAGCCTGTCTCCTGGCTGCTACAGACATCAGTCCATTAAATAGCATTTTCCATACCTCTGGTCCTTGCATAGGCTACTCAGGGAAGAAAAAACATCCAACAGGGAGAGTTATGTCTTTGCAGAACCTTTTCCTCTGAGCTGCCCAAGGAATTAGTCCAGCAAAGTGGTCCAAGCTCTGCCCAGCTTCCTGCTGGTTCATATGGCTATCCTCCCAATGAGCCAGGGCATATAGAAGCCAAGGGATTTCATGGTCCAAGGAAATGTGCCTTGTGTTTCATCTGTCTTGAACAGGTCTACAGTCAGGACGTAGGGGATTCTGGGGAAACACTGTGGGTTGGCAACTGCCCAGTGCTTCAGTGTCCTGGATCTTGCAGCCACAGCCAGCACTGGAAACAAGCAACATGCACCATGCCTCCTACATCCTGAGCCCACCTTCTATTACAGTTCTCTTGCACACTTGCCACATTTCAGTCTGAGTCTGGATAATTTGTGTTCTTGTCTTAATAGTTTATACAACAAAAAGAATAAAGTAGGGGGAGTGGACTACACCTGAACCTCACTATCACCTTAACTTGTTAGAAGAGGAAATAAAGCATACATACATGGCTAGGCACAGAAATACATCTTACCAAACAGGAAATAGGAAAGAAAGAGAAACAGAAGAAGAAGGTAAACTAAAGGAGGAATTAGTGAGAAGTAAAGCATACTCTTAAAGAGAAATTGAGTAGAAAAAAGAAAGATAAATATAAGAGAATAGGATGGATAGAAATGCAGAATTAACAATCATAACTGTGAATATAAATGGGATAAACTCACTCATAAAATGGAAGAGGACTGCAGAATGACTTAGAAACAAGAACCTAACACTATGTTATTTATAAGAAACATACTTGAAACAGAAAGATGCACATGGAGTTAAAATTAAGACCTGGAACAGAATCTATTATGATTCAGGTGAAGTAAAAAAAAAGGCAGGGGTAGCAATGATGATGCTGCTGAAGAGGTCAAAGTTGATAACTTCTATGAACACAACATCTTTGAGAAAAAACATCAAAAAAGATGTCACATTCATCATAGGGGACAGGAATACTAAAGTAGAAAATCAAAAGGTAATTTGAATAATAGGCAAGTTTGGCCTTGGAGTACAAAGTGAAGCAGGGTAGACTGGTAGAGTTTTGCTAAGATAACTCACTAGTCATAGCAAACACTCTTATTCAACAACCCAAAAGGTGACCCTACACATGACATCACCAGATGGCCAATATTAATATCAGATTGATTCTGTTTTATAGCCAAAGGTGTAGAATCTCTATGTATTCAATTAAAACAAGACCTGGAGCAGACTGTGGCTCAGACCATGAGCTTCTTATTGCAAAATTCAGACTTAAATTGAAGAAAATAGGTAAAACCATCAGATCATATAGATACGACCTTAATATCATCCCTTATGAATATGAAGTGACGGTAATATATTTAAGGGATTAGATCTTGCAAATAGAGTGCTTGCAGGACTATGGATAGAGGTTCACAATATTGCAAAGGAGGTAACAACAAGAAACATTCCAAAGGAAAAGAAGAGCAAAGAAAAAGGAAAATGGCTGTCTGATGAGGATTTACAAATAGCTGAGGGGGAAAAAGGAAAGTGAAAGCTAAGAAAATAGGAGAAGGTGGAAAATAAAAATGCAGAATTCCAGAAAATAACAAGGAGTGGAGGAGAAGCTTTTCTGATATGAACAATGCAAAATAATAAAAGAAAAAATAGAATAAGGAAGACAAGATATCTCTTCAAGAAAACTAGAGATAGTAAGGAATATTTCATGCAAAAAATGGTACAACAAAAGATGAAAAATGGTAGGGAATTAACAGAAGTAGAAGAGATTAAGAAGAAATAGCAAGAATACACAATGGAACTCTACAAGAAAGATCTTAACATCACCAATAACCTGAATTGGTGGAGAATGAAGTCAAATGGATCTTAGGAGATATTGCTAACAATCAGACCTATTTAAAATCCTAAGAGACGATGTGGTAAAAGTGCTGCACTCAATATGCCAGCAAATATGAAAAACTCAACACTGGCCATTGGGTTGGAAAAGATCAGTTTATGTCCCAATCCTAAAGAATGGAAATATCAAGGATGCTAAAATTATCAAACAATTGTGCTCATCTCACACACCAGCTAAGGTGATGCTTAAGATTCTGAAGGTGAAGAACACAAGTTATTCCCCAATTGATAAATGGTCAAAGGATATGAGCAAGCAATTTTCAGGGGTAGAAATTAAATGTTTCTATAAGGATATGAAAAAATTCTCTAAATCACTATTGATTAAAGAAATGCAAGTCAAAACAACTCTGAAGTACCACATCTCACTGGTCAGATTGGCTAAGATGACAAAACAGGAAAATGACAAATGCTGGAGAGAAATAGGGACACTAATGCATTGTTGGTGGAGTTGTAAACTGATTCAACCATTCTGGAGAGCTATCTGGAACTATACCGAAAGGGCTATAAATAATTGCATACCCTTTGACCCACTTCTAACCCACTTCTAGGGTTGTATCCCAAAGGGATCGTAGAAGTGGGAAGAAAAATTGTATGTACAAAAATATTTATAGCAGTTCTTTTTGTGGTGGCAAAGAATTGTAAATTAAGAGGATGCCCATCAATTGGGCTAAACAAGTTGTGGCATATGAACGTAATGGAATACTATTGTGCTACAAGAAATGAGGAGCAGACAGACTTCATATTTACCTGGAGAGACTTATACAAATTGATACTGAATGAGAAGAGCAAAATCAGGAGAAATTTGTACACAATGACAGATACAAGGTATGTGTGACAACCAGCTTTGATAGACTAGACTCTTCTCAGCAATGCAAGGCTATAAGACAACTCCAAACGACTCATGATGGAAAGAGATATCTATGTTCAGAGAAAGAACTAGGAAGAACAGAGTTTGAATGCAGACTGAAGCAAACTACCTGCTTTCTTTCTTTTTCTTGCTTGGTTTTGTTTCCTCTTTCCCATTGTTCATTCCATCATTTACAATCCTTCTTTACAACCTGAATAATGTCTACTGTGAAAGTATTTGCAGATCCTATACTTGATTACATGACACCATGAGGGCAGGGGGAATGAGAGGAAAGAGGAAAAAAATGAATCTCAAAGGATTGTGGAACTGAATCTTGTAGACTAAAAGTAAACAAACAAATTAATAAAGACAAAAAGAGATTCCAAAAGTGAGGCTTCAGTAATATGAGAACCAATAATTGCCAGAAGAACAGGCTGGTTTTCCAAGAGGCAGAGGAACTAGAGATCAAATTGCCGACATTCACTGGATAATAGGGAAAGCAAGGGAATTCCAGAAAAATATCTCTCTCTGCTTCCATGACTACACAGTCTTTGACTGTGTGGATCACAACAAAATGTGTCAAGTCCTCAGAAAGATGTGAGTACAGACCATCTTGTCTCCTGAAGAACCTGTATTTGGGTCAAGCAGCCACAATTAGAAACAAACGTGACCAGACTGATTGATTCAAGACTGGAAAGAGTGTGAAAAGTCTGTATATTGTCACCTTATTTATTTAACTTATATGCAGAGTACATCATGTGAAATGCCAGGCTGGATGACCCAGAAAGCAGAAGTGAGGTTTCTGGGAGAAGTATAAACAACCTAAATATGCAGACGATGCCACTCTGATGACAGAAAGTAAAGAAAAATTAAGAAGCCTCTTGATGAGAATGTAAAAGTTAGCTTGAGGATTTGCATTAAAAAAAAAAAACTAAAATCTTCGTAACTGATCCTATTGCTTTCTGGCAAATAGAGGGAGAAGCAGTTTGAAATTTTATATTCTTGAACTCAAAGATCACTGCTGATGATGACTGCAGCCAGAAAATTAAAGAACATGTTCCTTAGAAGGAAAGGAGTCAAATGGATCTTAGGAGACATTGTCATTAGAACGACAAATTCAGATAGCATACTGAAAAGCAGAGACATCACATCTCTGACAAAGGTCTGTATAGTCAAAGTTGTAAATTTTTCCAGTAGCAATGTATGGCTGTGAGAGTTAGACTATAAGGAAAACTGAGCACCGCACAATCAGTGTTTCCAAATTGTGGTGCTGAAGAAGACTTTTGAGAGTCACTTGGACAACAAGGAGATTAAATTAGTCAATACTTAAAGAAATTAATTCAGACACTCATCAGAAGGACAAATACTAAAGCTGAAGCTTATTTTGACCACATAATGAGAAGACAAGACTCTGATATTGGGAAAGACTTGAGGCAAAAGGAGGAGATGGCAGAAGATGAGCTAGATGGAAAATGACATGGAAACAATGAGCACAAGCTTGGGCAGACTTTGGGAGACAGCAGAGGGTAAAAGGCCCGCTGTGCTATGGCCCATGAGGGCATGAAGAGTTGGCGATGACTGAATGACTGAATAACAAAAAAATCAATCGTGATCTCAGACAAAGCAAAAGCAATAGTAGAAAATTAAAAGAAGTAAGTACAGAAACTGTAGTTTACAAAAAGGTACCATAGACAATGAATTGATATCAATAGTAAAATATATGAACCAAATAGCATAGCATGTAAATTCTATATATTTATATATAGAATTATAGATATCATATATAAAATATATATTTATATAATCTATATAATTATAGATATTATATATAGGATATATATTTATAGTTTATAAATATATGCACCAAATTGCATAGCATATAAATTAACCTTTACTAAATAGTAAAGGTTAAATGAGCTACAGGAAGAAGTATATAGCAAAACTAATTTGAAAGGGGAAGGCCTCAATTTATCCCCTCTCAGACCTAGAAAAATCAAATCAAAAAATTAACAAGAGTGAGGATAAGGGTTTGAATATAATTTTCAAATAGTTATACATGATAAACTTTTGAAGAATATTAATTTACTACAGCAAGATATCACAAAGTTCATACACTATGACTAGATTGAATTTATATCAGGAATGCAGGGTTGATTCAGTGTTAGAAAAACTCAAAACATAATTGATCATATTAACAAAACCAACAAAAATCATTTGATCATTTCAATAGATGCAGAAAAAGCTTTTGACAAAATGCAATATCCATTCCAATTTAAAACATTAGAAAGCATTGGGAATAAATTGAGCTTTCTTTAAATTAATAAGTACTGTCTATCTAAATTGAAGAGAAAGTATTTTCTATGATGGAGATCAGCTAGAAGCCTTTGCAGTAAAATTAGGGGAGAAGCAAGGATGGCCGTTACCATCATTACTATTCAATATTGTACTAAAAATGAAAGCCAGAGCAATACAACAAAAAAGAGAAATTGAAGGAATAAGCATAGGCAAATGGCAACAAAATTACCACTTTTTGTAGATGACATGATGATTTATTAGTAAATCCTAGAGAGTCAACAAAAAAACCTGAGTGAAACAATAACTCCCTCAAAGTTGTAGGATATTAAATAAAAGCACACAAATCATCAGCATGGTGTGTATTACCAACACAATCCAGCAGGAAGAGATAGCTTTTAAATATAACTTTCATTTAAAATAGCTACAGATTTTTTTTTAAAAGAGACTTGAGAACCTACCCAACAAGATACAGATAGAAACTACATGAACACAACTAGAAAACATTCTTTACACAAGTAAAGACTCACTATTGAACAAAAATTATTGAGAAAACTGGAAAGTAATCTGGAAGAAACCCAATATAGAACAATGTCTCACACCATATACCAAGATAAGCTCAAAATAGATACGTTATTTAGACATAAAGGGTCACAGCATAAACAAATTAGTGAAACGTAATAGAAATTATCTGTCAGATCTATGCATAGGGAAAGAGCTTACCAAACAAAAGATAGAGAAGTTTACAGGAGGCAAAATGGATAATTTTAGTTACATACTATTTAAAAGTTGTTGCCCAAATAACACCAATGCAGCTAAAATTAGAAGAAAAGCAAGAAACTAAGGGATAGGGGGAAATCTTTGCTTCAAGTTTCTCAATTAAGGTCTCATTTCTAAGATTTGTAAGAAATTTACAAGAATAAGAGCTATTTCACAAATAATAGTCAAGGAATGTGAATAGGCAGCTTTCAGAGGAAGAAATCCAAGGTATAAATATTCATATTTTTAAATGCTCTAAATCACTATTCAGTATAAAAATACAAATTATGAGGCCTCTAGGTGGTACAATAAATAGAGCACTGGTCCTGGAGTCGGGAGGACCTGAGTTCAAATCTGGCATCTGACACTTAACACTTACTAGACATGTAACCTTGGGCAAGTCACTTAATCCCAATTGCCCTGCCTTCCCCCTCCAAAAAATAAAAAAATTAAAATTAAAATAACTCTGAGGTACCACCTTACACCCATCAGTTTGGCCAAGATAACAAAAAATGAAAATGACAAATGTTGGAGAGGATGCAGGAAAACAGGTTCATTAATGCACCGTTGGGGGAGCTGTGAACTAGTCCACCATTCTGGAAAGCAATTTGGAATTATGCCCCAAATGCTATTAAACTGCACTGTGGCAAACCAAATTGGCCTGTTCCAGGACTCAAATAAGAGACCTTAATTATGTACCCTAATTCCTCTCAAGGTGATGTGGCTTGCAAAGGCTGGCTCCCTCAAAAGAACCTCAGGGGTGCACTTAAAAAGACTTTTGTCTGAGATCCTGACATCAAAATTATTGTACCCAAACTTCAGATACTTAAAAAACACAGGTCTTTTATTAGATTTTCCATTCCTGTTTTGATCCCAAGGTAAAGCAGATTCAAGACAATGATTTACAAAACCTAGCTGTTTGGAGGCCTGCTCTGATTTGCATCCTCTTTGTTAATGCTTTTAAAATGTTAACTGACTTCCAAAACTCTGTTGGATTTCCCAAGACTTTTTGGTGCCTAGAAATCAGAAAACTTGATGTATCTGAGTTACTTCCAGGATGTGGCAGACCATTGTCATGATAAAGCTAAGAGAATATCCCAGGATGTGACAAACTAATCCTATTGATGAGAATACTTGAAGCTTTGTCCTTTGGATCTTTAAAAATCTTGTTCAAATCATCAGTAAGGGGAGTTCATGGCTCTTCCCTGAACTGCCCATGTGGCCTGGTCACTTCTTCTTTTCACATCTCCAATCATGCTTAATGCTGGACATTAAGCAGGCTTCAACACTGCACTTACACTTTGACTCAGTGATATTGCTACCAGGTCTATACCCCAAAGAGATCAAAGAAAGAGGAAAAAGACCAACTTTGAAAGTCTTGGCAACTCATAAACACAATGATCAATCACAATTGTAAAGGACTCCTGATGAAACGTTCTATCTACCTCTAGACAGAGAAATGATGGGCTCAGATTACAAATAAAAGCATTGTTGTGTCTTTTTTCTTACTTTTCAATTTCTCTTTTTTTGTCTTTGGAACATGGATAACACAGATATTTGTTTTGCACAACCATAAATATTTGTAATGAATTTTTTCTTGCCTTCTCAATGGACAAAGAAGTGAGGAGAGGAAGAAAAAGAATGCTGAACTGAAAATAAAGTGAAATTGAATTTTTTAAAAAGATTGCATTTTATAAGCCATCTTGAAGCCATCAGAGACTATAACAATTGTCCTGCAGAAATAAACTTTATATTGCCTCTCATTGCAGGATTAAGGCTGTTTTCAATTTAACCTTAATCTCTACTCATGTTACTATTCTTCTGTCTGACAGATTTTCAAATGAACTGGTTGGCAACACCAGCAAATTGTTCAGTAGAATTTCTGTGAGGATATAACCAATGGGTCATTGTAGAAAAGAAGAATGTCACATCTGAAGAGATTATTTCCTTACAATAGTAAATATATGTGTGTGTGTTTTAGATGGACAGATAACTACATACATACATGTGTATAAACACACATACAAAGTTAAGAATGAAGCATTGTATGCCATCAAAATTTAAGTTCATTTATCATTTAATACAGTACTTTGCAGCAGCCTATAGAAAAGTAAATAGTTTATATTATAACTACAAGCTATTCTTTTTCATTGTTTGATTACATGGCTAAAAATAAACAATGAATTTCTGTCCCTCAGCAAAAGCACATATAATCTTCTCATTTTCTACTACACATTTGTACGAGCAAGCGTTTTCACTTTCTTCCTGTTTTAAATCAAATATAGTAATGAACTCGATACAAAACCTGATCAAAGACTGTTTTTTCTGGTGTTGAGCCAAATATTGCCAACCTTTGTTCACATTTTCTAAAAAATCTACCATTGAAATTCAATTTATACGTGATTGCTATGCTATGCTAAACATCTTCCAAGTGGCAACTTATTTCATTGAAAATGCTACTTATGTTCAACAAAATTTTTAAAATAAAGAAAATTTAATACAAAGTCTTGCAGACATGTGAAGTCTTTTTAGATTATTTCCTTTATTTCTTACAGAATACACCTGTCAAGATGGTGGAACAGCAGGAAGAAGTATAGCCCAGGGCCTCTGACACAACCTCTTCACAAAGATCTAGAAAACTCGCCAGACCAGGTCTTGATTGGAAGAGATATGTGGATACTGAGGACAGGGCCTTTCCATGAGCTCACTACATGGTGTATTCTAGCCCTGAAGGATTGAAGAAGGATCTAGGTTTTGCCCAAAGGCAAAAAGAAGTTCCAGACCCACACTAGGGCACCACAACCTCATGCATGGAATGTAATGACTGGCTGCACAGTCAGTCACTACTCAGTTCTTGCTCACAGATCCAGAGCTGACTGAAGAGGGGATCTGTACCCATGGGTGACATTCCAGGAGAGGTCATTGGTTGTGGACCCTAGGTTATGGACTAAGTTAAGAACAAGTTTAGAATCAAGGGGCAATTAGGTGTCTTTGACTCCAGGAGTGCAGCAGGATCTCAGCTCAACCTTCAGCCCAGTCTGAAGCCTTAAGTGCAATAACCAGGGCAGGAATTCCAGACCAAAGGGGAACCTTTAGTTTTGTCCCTCGGAACCTGAAGAGTTCCTGACCTGGTTGATATTGACTGAGTCCAGAAGTCAACTAGAACTTCTAACCAGGAAGAGGCCCACAAGAGCATTGCTCAGACCCAAACCTGTGTCAAAAACAGAACAAGAAGGATGTGATCACATAGTGCCCTTAATCAAACCACTTTGTGAGCACTAAAAATTTTTAAATCCTCAGTCTGGTATGTCCCTAAAGTCTTGGAATAATTCAACACTCAATACTACAAAAAAGCAACAGAAAGACCCAAGAGGACACAATCTTAGCCCATACATCTCCCACTCACCCATCCCTATCAAGAAGTGCAAAGAGCCCAGTCCTAACGCAAAGTCTAAAATAAAGAAATAGGCAGGAAGAATGAGCAAATAAAAAAAGAATCTCTCCCTAAAGAACTATTATGGTGACAGGGGCGATCAAGACATAAGCCCAGAAGAAAAGACTCCAAAACACTTACAGGCAAAGCCTCAGTGAAAAACACAGCATGGGCACAATTCCAACTACAATTTTTAAAGAGATGAAGAAAAAAAAGCTTTCTAAAAGAACAAAAATGCTTTTAAAAACTAAATGAGAGTACTATAGGAAAAAATAGGAAAATAAATTACAGCCACGAAAAAAATATTTGGAAAGAACATTAATCGGTTGGAACAAGAGGTACAAAACTTTATCCAATAGGAAAAACCTTCCTAAAATTAGAATTGACCAAATAGAAGTTAATGTCTCCATGAGACCACAAGTGCTGTTAGAACTCAATAAAAAACTGAAAAGATAAAATAAAATGTAAAGTATCTCCTAACAAAGACAACCCACCTGGAAAACAGATTGAAGAGAGAGAGTTAAAGAATCGTCGTTTTACCTGAAAGCCACAAGCAATAAAACAGAGTCTATGCATTATATTTCAAGAAATCACAGAAGAAAACTGCCCAAATCTCTTAGAACCAAAGAGCAGGATAGAACTAGAAAGAATCCACCAGCAACCTTCTGAAAGAAATGACAAAATGAAAATTCACAAAAACATTAAAACCAAAATCCTGAGATTCCAGGTGAAAGGAAAAAATATTGCAAGCAGGCAGAAAGAAATTCAGGTATCTAAGGAGCCACAGTCAGAATCATATAAGATCAAGCAGTCATTACTATAAGGAACAGAGAGGTGAGAATACTTTATCCTAGAAGGAAAAAATGCAGAGCTACAACCAAGAATAACTTAACCAGCAAAACTGAATATAGTATTATGGGGAGAGGGGGCAGAAGGGAATGGCCCTTCAGTGAAATAGAGGACTTGCAAACAAAAAGGACTGGGAGGGGAGGATGAAAAGACCAAAGATGAGTAGGAAATTTGGAATACAAACACAGCCATCAAGAGAAGCATAAAAAGGTAAACATGAGTAAGCAATCATATGAGATGGAGAAAAAAAAATAAAGCTTTAACATTCTAATATGGGGAAATAATTAGAGCACTAGGTGGTGCTGCAGTGGATAGAATGCTGGGTCTGAAATCAGGAAGACTCATCTCCCTGAGTTCAAATCTGGCCTCAGACACTTAATAGCTGGGTGACCCTAGTCAAGTCACTTAACGCTGTTTGCCTCAGTTCCCCATCTGTAAAAAATAAAATAAAAATAAAAAGAATCAGAGAATAAAATGGCAAACCACTCCAGTATCTTGCCAAGAAAACCCTAAACGGGAAGAGTTCAACACAACAGAAAACCTAAAATGACAATGAACGAGAAAATGATACCAGAACTCTATTATCATCAGGGGTCACTGGGAGAATATAATTAGACAGACATCCTGAAAGTGTTTTTATTATATTTTGATGATCTTTAAAGAAGAATGGAAATGGAGGGGAAGAATAAAATAGTAAGGGGAGAAGGGAGAGAAAGACTGGGGGGGCAAATTATCTCACATAAATGGGGTGCACAAGTAGAAGTCTATACAAACAAGGAGAAAGGGGTAAAAGGGAAAAGTGACATTTGAACTTTATTCGTATCTGAACTGGTAAAACAAGGGAAGAAGATCCATACATGTGCACAGGGATGGGTACAAAAATACATTTTACCCAATAGGGAAAGAGGATGGAAAAGGGAGAAGAAAAATGTAGGAATAAGAGGGAGGACAAAGTAAGGAACGGATTAATTTTAAGAAAAGTGAACTATTAAAGAATGAGTAGGAAACAAAAAGAAGGAAAAATATAAGCAAATAAGATGTAAGGAAATACACCATTAATAATCATAACTGTAAATGGGAATAGGATGCACTCACCCATGAAACGGAAGAGGACAGCAGAAAGAAATAGAAACCAGAAGCCAACAATTTGCTATCTGTAAGAAAGAGACTTAAAATGGAACCAAGAACACAGACTTAAAGTAAGAGACTGGAACAAAATATATTATGCTTCAGTTAAAGTAAAAAAGACAAGGGTAGCAATGATCTCAGACAAAATAAGAGCAAAAATAAACCCAATTAAAAGAGATACGAAGGGAAATTATATTTTGCTCAAAGGTACCATAGACACTGAATAGCAATAATAAAGCTACTTAGCATCTAAATTCTTTAAAAGTTAAATGAGTTACTGGAAGTAACACAGCAAAACTATAATAGTGGGAAGCCTCAGTTTACTCATCATAATCCTCAATAAACCTAAATAAAAATAAATGAAGGATATGAATAAAATCGTAGAAAAGTTAGGTATGACAGACCTCTGGAGATTATTAAATGAGTCTATAAAGGAGTGTTTTATATTTCTCAGCTATTCATGGCACTTTTACAGAAATTGTGTAGTAGGGAAGGAAAACTCATATATGAATGCAGAAAAGGAGAAATATAAAACATATTTTATATATCATAAAGCAATAAGAGTGATATTCAATAAAGGACCTTTAAAGTAAAGGTTAAAAAATTAGAAACTAAATAGCTTAAACCTAAATAATCAGTGTATCAAAGAACAAATTATACAAAACAATAATTTCATTAAAGATAATGAAAACAATGGGACAACATACTCAGTTTGGGGGGTGTAGCCAAAGCAGTACTTGTAGGGAAATGTGTGTCTCTAAACATGTCTCTAAAAAACAAACGAGATAAAGCAGATTGATGAATTAAGGATGCAACAACAACAATAACCAGGAAACTGACCATTTTTAAAATCCCAATTAAACACCAAAATTGGTGGTGGCATTTGGTGGTGGTCAGCCATTTTTCAGTCATGTCTCATTCTTTGTGATCCCACTTGGGATGTTCTTGGCAAAGATACTGGTGTGATTTGCCATTTCCTTCTCCAAAAACCAAAGTAAACAGGCATAAGTGAGTTGCCCAGGGTCATACAGCTGGAAAAGCTGAATTTTAACTCGGGAAGATAATTAATACCTTTCTAAAAGGAGGTTTTTTTTTAAGTCAGCATACCATTTAGCTAACTTGCTTCTAATAATAATAACTATCATATAATTAGTGCTTACCATATGCCGGGCACTGCATGGACTAAGGGCTTTACAGTTGATCTTCGCGCCAACCCTGAGAGGTGAGTGCTCATTTTATAGATAAAGAACTTGAAGCAGACAAAGGTTAAGTGACATGCCAAAGGTCACACAAGTATTAAGTGTCTGAGGCTGGAGTTTAACTCAGGTCTTTCCGAGTCCAGGTCTGACGCTCTATTCATTGTGTCATCTCACCAAATTAAGTCATGGGTAGCGAAAATGCAAAAGGTGAATTCATAACCATTGAAAACGCAATAAAAGTTTATCAGGAACTATTCTGCCTAATAATAAACCAATAAAACTAATGATCTGATGGTATAGATGAACATTTCCCCAAATATAAAATTCCCAGAATATCAGATCAGGACAGTAAATAAAAACTTAAACAATCCAATCTGAAAGAAAAAAAAAGGAAAGGAAATTTAATAAACCATAAGTGACTTCAGAGAAGTGGGGGAGGCTTTAGGAGCAGATGGATTCATGAGCATATTTTATCAAACATTTAAATAGCAATTAATTTTAATACCATAGAAACTATTTGGGGGGGGGGGGAATAGGTAAAGAAGGTATCGTAACAAATTCCTTCTCTGATATAAGTATTGCATTGATGTCTAAACCAGAAAAAGTCAAAACAGAGAAAGCAAAGTGTAATTTAACAAATTACAAAGTGTAATATTCCTAATGCATATTGAGGCCAGAACTTTAAATAAAACATTAACAAGTGTAATGGTAATTAATTTGTTTGATCAGATGTTAAGTAGATCCTAGTAACCTAGTGTTAAGTATAGAACTCTGTCCATTGGTGAAAAGGTGTGAATTCCCCTGTGACTTGGAAGAATGCTATTGGCTGAGACACTACCCTGTGTACTTGGGAGAAGGTCAGTGCTTATAAGGAAGAATTTTACAGAGACAGGACAGATCTTGGATTTGGTTCCTGAGTGGCTGACTGAAGATATGAACAGGATGGGACTTTGTTTGTTGGTGGCCTGGCTGATCCTTGAGTTCCAGGCAAGAGAAGTCCTGAAGGGTTTGAGGTGTGCTGAACCTTGTGAACTTCAGTGTGTGCCAGGGGTTGCCCTGAGGACTGGACAAGGACCTGTGAGCTGTTCATCCCTGAGG
>CM053595.1:323320859-323390604 GCA_028646575.1 Pseudocheirus occidentalis
TAATATAGAGACTTTCCTTGTTCTGAAGATTGTATATAATATTGTGAACTGTTGAAACTGTGAACATTGTACTGAATGAAGATTTGTAATGGAATAAACAGAGTGTTCACTAATACTGTGTAATTCGAATCTTGAAAGCTCCTCACAGTAGCATTCTCTCAGAAATATACTGCTGATTGGCTTTACAACAAGGAGACTCAAGCAAGCTATCATCAAGATTATACACCATAACCAGGCTGACTTTACCCCAAGCATACAGGGTTGGCTCAGTATTAAGAAAACTCGAAATGCAAATGGTCATAAGAAAAAGAATAAATAAAAGCATCTGATGATAACAATTGATGAGGGGAAAGCTTTTGATATGCCCATTCTTGTTTAAAACAACAACGCTGGAAAGGATAGGAATGAATGGCTCTTTCCTGAACATGCTAAGCAGTATTTCTCTAAAACAAAGCCAATGTAATCTGTAATGGTGCTAAACTAATGGGCTTTTCAATGAGATCAAGAATTAAAGCTAGGATGGCTGTTATCACCCAAGTGTACTAGGAAACAAGAGAATGAAACTGAGGGAATGAGTCACAGGCAGTGAGGAGACAACACGATCGCTCTTCACAGATGGTAGGATGGCTTACTTAGGGAACGCTAGAGAAGCAGCTAAAAAACTAATTGAAAAAAATGAGCAATTTCAGCAAAATTGTAAGAGAAAATAAATCCAAATAAGTATTCACCATTTCTGTCTATTGCCAAAAATTTAAAAATCCAGCAGAAAGATATAGAAAGAGAAATTTCATTTACAATTACTATATAAAGTATAAAATGCTTGGGAATCTGCCTGCTAAGACACACATGAGAACTTCATGAACAAAATTACAAAACAAATCTTAATAATTGGAAAAATATTCATTGTTCATGGGTAGGCTATGGTAATCTAATTAAAATGACAATACTGCCTGAATTGATTTACTTATTCAGAGCCATATCAATCAAAATTCCAAAAGATTATTTTATAGAGTTAGAAAAATAACAAAACAATGATCTGTCAAGGGAATTACTGAAAAAAGGGTGAGAAGAAGGGGCCTGGCTGTACCAGACTATATAACAAAGCAGTGATCATCAAAGCAATGTGGGGCTAGATAAGAAATGGAGAGGTTTCTCCGGGGACCAGATTTATATAGAATATACTGAAGCAAATGAACCCAGTAGTCTAATGTTTGATAAACCCAAACAGCCCAACCTCTGGAGCAAGAATTCACTATTTAACAAAAACCTGTGGGGAAAACTGGAAGCAGTCTGACCAAAATAAATGCAGCTAAAATGAGAAAGAAGCAAGTAAATTTGGGGGGGGGGGGTGAAGGGGAATGTTTACAGGAAGTTTCTCTCAGAAAGACCTGATTTCTAAGACAGGGAATGGGTCATCAGGGAGTTCGTTTAAATTTATAATGGTAAAAGTCATTCCCCAATTGAGATAAGGCCAAAGTATATGAATAGGCAGGTTTCAGAGGAAGAAGTTCAAGCTATTAATGATAGTATAACAATGTTCTCAATCAATAAAAACCTGAGAAATACAAATTAAAATTCTGAGGCTCTACCTCATACAATTTAGACTGGCAAAGTTGATAAAAAAAAAAGGAATATGACAAACGCTAGAGGGGCCTAAAGTCAGAAAGATCTGAGTTCGAATTCCATCTCAGCTACTTCCTAGGTGTGTTAGCTTGGGCGAGTCACTTAGTCAATGACTGCTGCAGTTTCTTCAACAGCAGAATGGGGATAATGCATAATAGCATCTACCTCACGGGGTTGCTGGGAGGATCAAGTGATACACTCTCTGGAAAGCAATTAATACGGTTTCATGGCGCATAGTAGGCACTTAATAAATGCCTGTTCCCTCCCTCTTCCTTTCTGATGTGGGAAAAGATGAACATTGATGCACTGTTGGTAGAACTAACTCTTAACTGACCTGACCATTCTGGAAAGCAATTTGGAACTACCGCCAAAGGGCAGCCAGAGCGCATACCCTGTGACCAGCAATACTGCTGCTCTGTCCTTGTCCCAAAGAGATTAAAGAAGGAGGAAAGGGACCCAGACGCACAATAATATTTGTAGCAGCTCTTCTGGTGAGAGCAAAAAACTGGACATTGCAGGGATGCCTATCAAGGGGGAAACAGGTAAACAAGCATAGTATATAATTATGATGGAATATTGTTATGCTGTGAGAAATGGTGATCAGCATAGTTTCAGAGAAACTGAGGAAGACTTGTACAAACTGATAAAAAGTAAAGTGAGAAGAACCAGCAAAATAATTTATACAGTAAATATATAATACAATAAATCAATATATAATACATATACAATATAATAAATATACAATACAATATAATAAATTAATATATAATACAACATATAATAAATATACAATATTGTAAAGCCCAACAACTTTGCAAGTCCTAGGAACTGTGATCCACACCATCACCAGCCTCAGTTCCAAAGAGCTCCTGATGAAGCATGTCCCTTCCAGTTCTAATGCTACAATGCCAGTTTGGCTGAAACCATCTCAGTTTGTGATGCCCAGTACCCAATGGGAAGGAATTCCGGCAGAACCCCAGAGCTGACGCTGGTTCCAGGATCTCTGCTAAAGACCAGCAAAGAATGAAAACTGCAAAGGGGGACGATTTAATAAAGAGAAGTATCCCAAAGTCGATTAATCAACAAATATGTATTACTATGTATCAGGCACTATATAAGCAGAGACAAAGAAGAAAACAATCCCTACTTGAAAAGAGCTTATACTCTAATGGTGCAGAGGACAGACACAAATATATGACCTAGCTGCATAGCTGAAACATAATGACTGTCTGCACTACTTTGAGTGGAGAGAAGGGGTCAGATTGAAAGATGCTGTTGAAACAAATGCTAAGACTTGGCAACTAATTGGATCTGTGGGAGAAGGAGAAGAAAGGGGGCAATGCTGAACTTGTACATCTGAGAGAATGGATGGGTGGTCCCACCTTCAACAAGAATAGGGAACGTTTGGAAGAAGAGAGCTTAGGAGTTAAGATAATGTTTTAGATGTGTTGAGTTTAAGATCACTTGGAGACACCCAGGGGGAAATTTTTAATAGGCAGTTAGTGATACGAGACCAAAACTTGGGAAAAAGACTGGCACTAGGTAAATAGATCTCTAGGAGTCATCTTCATAGACATGAAAGCTAAACCCATGGGATTTGATGAAGAGAGTACACAGGACAAGAATAAGGAACCACCCAGGTAGAACCTTGGGGAGCACTTACAAGTAGGGGGCATGATGTGGATGAGAAGCCCGAAAAGGAGACTGAGAAGGAGCAGTCAGAGAGCATGGAGAAGAACTAAGAGAGAGCCGTGTCCCAAAACCCTGGAGAAAAAAGTTTTCCAGAAGAGAAGGAGTCAATGGTGTCAGGTGCAGCCAAGACGCCAAGGAGGCGGAGGGCTAAGAAAATCCATGGGGTTTGTCTATACAGAGATCTCAGTAACTGGGGAGAGCAGCTCAGCCAGGGAGGAGGGCAGAAGCCAGGCTGCTGAGCACTACAGAGGCAGAGAGAGGAGCTTGGAGGCCTGCTTGGTTCTTGTCCCAGTGAAGACAGAATGCTTTCTGCCTACTGAGGGGCTAGTCTCCGCAAATAGGTTTTGTTACACAAGACCTATAAAACAGAGATACAAAGTTATCTTTGAATTTCTCCAAGGGAAGACTGATTGCTTCCCCCAAAGAGGAATCCAAAGGCTACCTTGTATCTCTGTGTATGAGTCACCGGACCTGGAGAATCTGAACAAAGGACTCCTAACTCCAAATCCAGTCCTGTGGCCACTATCTCAAAAGGATTCTCCAAAGCTAATGATTTCAAAGTTTTCAAAGCTGTCTTGTAACTTTTTCCTTTTTTCATTTTTTATTTGAGTTCTGGGAGAATTGTCTTCATGGGGAACAGTGAGAGCTATTATTTTGGAAAGACCCCCCCCACTTTGCCCTCACACACAGATAAGCCCCAAAGAGATGCTTTGGGCGCTGCCAGAAAGACTGGGAGAGAAAATGGCTCAGAGTCTCAGCAAAGAGCAAAGGAACCATAGGAAAGACAAGGAGGATCAGAGCAAATGAGGCCCAGGCAAGCAGGGGACTGGAAGCAGATTGACTGAAAGGGAGGCTGGGCCCCCCACAGAGTCAGAGGAGTGGAGCTGGGGCCCGAAGAGGGAGGGATGAGACAGAAAAACACCAGCAGACAGACCCCACCTCCCTGCTCCATCCAGGGAAGCTGAATGGAAGCTGAAGTCATGAATTAGTCTTCTCAAGTGAGGACCATGAAGGGAAGAAGCACTGTGGTCTGGAGGGCAGATGGGCTGAGGATGCCAAAGCAGGTACCTACTGGGAAGCCTGGGCCATAGGCTGCCCAAAGACTTTCCTCACATAGCAAATCAAACTGGCCCAGACCCTCTTGGGAGGTGACTGGACCCTAGACCAAGCATAGCCCTGGTGGGCTCCTGACTCATCAGATCCTATGCCTAGACCAGACCTGGGGGGCCAACTAGTCCAACATGCATTTAGGGTTAGGGGAAGGAACAAGGCTGGCCTTAGCAGCAGCTCCAACAATCAGTGATCTTTGCCTGGAAGAGGCTACTTCCTCCTGTGCCAGGGCAGCTCCCACTGCTGGGAAGTTCATCTGAACATCCAGCTTCCATCTGCCTCTCTGCTACAACCCCTGTTGCTGCCAGTTCTGTCCTCTGAAGTCAAGCAGAACAAACCCCCTTCCCCATGATAGTCCTTCAAAGACCTGAAGCCAGTGCCATGGCCCCATGGCCTCACTCATGCTTCTCTTCTGCAGTCAAAGCAAGAAGAAACGAGGGATGAACCCGAGCATGAGAGAAGAGGGGCAAGCAAGAAGGTCTAGAGCACCTTGTGGAGCAAGGGACCCTCGGGGGATAAAGGGTGGGCAGGATGAGGAAGCAGCTGGAAACCACAGCACAGACTGAAAAGGGAGGGGAGATGCAGAGGAGACTTAGAGGGGGTGGGATGGTCCTCTACAAAGGTGTGAAGACTCTCCTCTGTGGAAACTTTGGCTTGTTTGATCCAGCCCCAGAGGGCAGAACCAAGGAGCAAAGGAAAAAGCTGCAGAGAGTCCAATAGAAGGAAGTCAATGAAATGCAGAATCGGTGAGAGTAAAGGCCTAGTTCCCAAGGGAAGGACAGGAGAGTTTGGTCAAATCCTCCTAAGCCAAAGAACAATGATGAGCTAAGAAAAACCAAATAAAGGTGGCTCCTGTAACACCAGAGAGGGCAGGATCCAGAGCACCAGCTGAAGCCAGCCGCACTGAAGGGGAGACAGGAGGCCAGGAAGGCCCAGGAAAGATCATTCTGTTTTCAAGAATAACATTGCCCTGAATTTGGGGAGGGATAGGAGGCCGCCCACTCTACTTTGGGATGGACCATCAAGAAAGAAGACAAAGCTGCCCAGAGAGGTGATGCCCCAACTTCTCTAGCTGCTTCTGGAAAACCCTCCTCTGTGTCTAGTCTCAGCTTGACCACTAGAGAACAAGGGGGAAAGAGAAGAAGCATCTGTAACATAGCAAGATGAAGCCCCAGGAGGCTCACAATCACCTGGAGAGACAAATGACCATCCCCTGCAGAACTAGAGAACCACAACCTGTTAAGAGCCCCTGTGTGAACAGACTCCAAAGCCAGTGGGAGGAACAGCAAGTATGGGCAGACCAAGGGATGACCTTCAAGGTCACCTCATCCGGCTCCTTCATTTTCTAAGAGAGGTAACTGAGGCCTAGAGAGGTGAAGTCATAGAAATACAAAAGAAGAAGAGGAAAGGGTCTCAGAGGTCCCCTTGGCCAGCTCATGCCTGAAGTAACTGGCCAGGGCACAATGGGTTAGAGAGCTGGCTTCAAACCCCTGTCCCTGATTCCAGAGACAGAGCTGTTCCCTCCACACCAAACATGGAGGAGGTGGCCTTCGAGCTGGCTGTTAAAAGTCATTTGGGACTTTGTCAGTAAATAGACATGGTAGGTAGACTCCCTGGCCTATTCTCTCTTCACTCTAATGCTTCCTTTGAGAGCTGCCAAAAGGATTTTCCTAAAGCAGAGGTCTGCTCCATTCTCCCACCATTCCCCTACTCAATAGACCCCAATGGCTCCCAGTGTTTCTGAGGTCAAACATAATCTCTGCTGTTGGGCTTTTAAAGTCCTTCCCAAGCTAACTGCAGCCTATCTTTCCAGCCTTGGTGGTCATTCCCCTTCCTACACATAGAGCCTCACAGCCAGAGCCTCCTCCACACCTCTGCATTCCATCCCTTCAGTGTGGTCCCTCTTCACCTCCACCTCTTCCTTCAACTTCTACCTCCTGGAAGCCTCCCCTTATTCCACCCCTGCCTTCCTAACTACTTTGCATTGGTTTGTATTTATTCTGTAAATGTCCTGGTCATGCCTCACATTAGAACAAAGGCTCATTGCTTCTTGGTCTTTGGACCCCAGGCCCAAGGGCAATGCCTGCCCATGGAAGGTATTTAAGCAGTGCTGGTAACCTGGGCTGATGGAGGGCACCATGTTCATGTAAAGAACCAAAAGTGAGAGGTGAGACAATCCCATAAAGCAAGATTCCAGCATGGTAGAGGAAAACATGTAGGAGACATTGGCAAGGCGAATGGCATGGAGTAGCAGGCTTCCTCTCAACACTGGTTGGAAAGAGTGAACGAACCCTGAAGCACTAGAGGCATTTGAGTCTTCCTGTGAGCGAGCACTGGCGCTTGGTTTCATTACGTTCAAAGTCTGCTATGGATCCGAGAGTACATGATGATTTCCCAGAGGGACAGCCTGGCTGAGAACTTCCCTCCCTGGGCTGGACATCCAGGGCCAATTCTCCCACTCCCCCAGTTCTCCTTTCCTTCCCACCCACCCATCTACCCACCCCTCCACCTCTGAGTGCCCACAGCCCTTGGAGAGCTCTGACAAAGCTGAGACAAGATCTGGACCAGCTACTCCAAAACACCATGGGAGAGACAGAGCTATGGTTGGAGCCTGGAAGCAGGACAGCACTGCGGTAATTGCATGTTTCCAGACAGACATAAATACACAGATTAGCCTTTCTGCATTTTTCTCATAAAAATAACAACAGTCCCTCAGTCCACTGGCATCAGGGCTTATACTAAGCAGTGCAACCTGCTGTTGTTGGCACGGCCACAGGCAGATTGGCCTGCCTTGCTGTCCCCCCACCCCAGAGGGCCTGAGCTTGGCTGCTGAGCACCTTCCCCCGAGCTGGAAGGAGGGCTTCAATGAGAACCATTTTCAGGGTTTGTCAGCTCTTTATCTGGTCTAAAGAGTTATGTAATTGGCATGCTAAGCCTCCTGTCAGATGGTGAAATGATCCATCCTCAGTTGAAAGAGGAATCTATGTCCCCATCCTCAATTCTGTCCTCTGCTCTCCCAATAACCCCAGGTGTATCTCCTGGTGAGATGGGCCCCTGCTCCAGGCCCTGACCACAGATATTCCCTCATATGTGCCCTCCATTTGTCACATGTTCTCTGAATGGATCCCTCCCCCACTCCTCATGGGGTAACCTATAGAAGAGTGTACATACATGTGTCACATGTTCTCTGCACACATCATGTATGCATGGAGCTTCCTGTTCTCAATCTGTTTTCCTTGAGATTTGATTAAATGTCTTTGTCTTTTAATTTCTGAGTACTTTGGTGGACTAGCAAAAAAAAAGGAACAAAGGCACCCAATTCGGGGCATGTGAGTTATTTTTCCCAATAAAAGATGGGCTTCAGTTTGTTTCCAAACAGAAGGACTCCTGAGGGCTCATTGAGGGGCAGGGTGGGGAGCAGTGGGACCCCAGGCTCTTCCCAAGTATACTGGATGCCCCCAAGGACACTGGTGGAGCCAGCCAAGGTCAGGCCCTGGCTCAGACCTCCCTCCCACAGCACTGGTAACAAGATTTCCTGGTCATTTTGTTCTTCATGAATGTAAGATTTGACTACCCATGAAGATAAGTTCCCTAATAATAACTGAAGATGATAGCCAACATTTACAGTGCTCTTCCCGTGTGCCAGGCACTGTGCTAAGCTCTTTATAGCACTTGTCTCAGAGATAGAGAGAGGGGGGGGTAAGGAGGAGGAGAGCAAGAAAGAGACAAAGACACAGAGAGAGACAGAGAGTGAGAGTGAGAGCAAGAGAGAGAAACAGAGAGAGGAGAGGGAGAGAGACAGACAGGGAGAGACAGAGACAGGGAGAGACAGAGAGAGAGACAGAGAAGGAGGAAGAGGAGAGCAGTTCTGCAGACATCAGGATAATTCAAGGCCCCCATCATACTCTGTGATACTTCAGTGCCAGACCTGTGGTCTAGCTCCTTTCTGTCCAGGTGGTCTCTAGTATACTTCCATGAAGATATTGCTCCTATCTCTGCTTCCACTGATCTTCACCCAATTGCTCTCCACCACACTTCCCAGCTCTGGCATCAGAATTTCCTCCCATGTCATATTTTATCTGGGTCTCAACCCCCCCCTTTTCACCTGCTCCATTCCTTTTAAGAGAGACTTTAGCAGAGATAAATTTGTTGCAGTCAGGAACCTCTTCTCACCAGTCTCGGTGATGGTTATGAAGTCAGGTTTGCCTCCTTGAGTCCGGCTCTCTAGCCCATCTAGCTGGTTAACCTCCTTTCGGGTGCACATTTGCCAACATTTGAGATATGTGACTTTTGTTGCTGAGTCCTTTCTTGGATTTGTCTCCTGGACATTTCTGGCCATCTCTGTGCTTACTTTTCTTTCTATATTATAGGTACTAGTATCTAGCTTGGTGTATATATTTAACCCATTTTCCACCAACCTCCTTCTTTGTTTTCATCAGATTTTCCAGACTCTGGGCAAACTCATCTTGACAAGATTCTCTCAAAGACTTGCTGCCTTATGGCCAAAAGTTCATTATTGCATTTTAATTTTCAGCCCCATTCTCCAACACCCTCTTCTTCTCTGGCTCTTCATTTTCCAGATCTACCTTTCTCTTCCATAACCCCTGGCTTTGTGCAAGGAAAAACACGAATATTAATACTGAGCTCCGTGGTTTTCAGATCAAATCTGCCAGAAACAAATTTCTTTAATTTGACATTAATCTATAATAAAACCATTTCTAGCCGCAGGAGACAGATGTCCACGTGGGCATAATTCCTTCATGCCCTCTGACATGAGATTTTAACTCAAGAAGATTTGGGGTAACATTTATAGGAACCCTGAACAATGCACACATCACAATATGTAAAAAGTAGTTTGGATTGCCATTCCCGAATTGTTGAATAACCAGGTCAACCACTCGTTCCCTCTTGGAATCTCACTCCCCTCACTGATGGAGTTAAGCAAAAGAATCTCCTCCCACTCACAGAGCAGCCCTAAAATGAACTGAGCTATGAAAAGAGGTCTCTAGAAATGACAGTCTCAGAACAGGGAGGGATCTCGTCTAGTCCAAGCCATTCCTCACCAAGAAGCAGCAACACAAGAGACCCAGCCTCGGAACCACTCCTTTTTCCTGATTCCCGTCCCACCCAGGAAAACCCCCCCACTTCTACCTACCCAATTTAACCCCCGCTTAGTAAGTACTGACATTATTCAAAAGACTGTGCTCAGCACTGGGGCTTCTGAAGACAACCATAGGAAAGAACGCTTGAAATCGCCACAGAAAGAAGGAGGACAATCACAGTAAGGTTTCGGGTCACAGTCAACAAATTGGCAAAGACAACGAAAAATGGCTTAATGGGTCAGATGGGTCAATGGGTGAAAAATGACTCAAAAGTCCGTGTCAGAGGAACTGCGGGAAGATGGGCACATTAGCACGAGGTCGGAAGGAGGAACTGGGCAAAGAGAGCGACCAAAATAAACCTGCCATTCCACTGCTAAGCATACTTCACCCAGTTGGGGGAGAGCCGGGGAGGGGACTGGGGAACGACATAAATGCAAAGATACAACACTCACAGATAATTTAATACAATATAATGTGGTGGGAGAGAGCTCCAAGGTGAGAGGAGTAGGGGGCACCAGGAAAGGTTGAAAGTAGGAAGTTGCTCATGGGCAGAGACTTCAAGGGAGCCAGGAGGAGATGAGAAGAGAGAACACCCCAAGTGTGGGGATCCCCAGCTGGGAAAAAGGCACAGGGTCACAGCTTCTCCAAAGTGGAAGGGTCCTCAGGGTGCCCTCCATGACATCATCAGTAATTAGCCAATCAAGCTTCTGCCTGAGCCCTCTGAGGATGGGGAGCCCAGCCCACTATGGGACAACTCTCACCATTTAGGAAGTTTTTCTGGACATCAAGGACAAATTTACCCTTCATAGCCTTTTCTCTTTCCCCACAATTGCTTTTGGTCAGGCCCCCTGGGACCAGGCAGACCAAGGCTAATGCCCCTCCTTGGCACGATATGTGAGCACAGCTCTCATGCCTCTCCCATCCCCAGTCTTCTCTGCTGAAGTTAAACACCCTCCTCCTCCCCCCCTCCCCAAGCCAGTCACATTGGCCCTTAGGCTGCAGGGGCTGGAAGACACAGAAGACATCCTTGCTTCCAATTTCTTCATTTACAGATGAGGGAACTCAGGTCACAAGGGGACACATGACTCGCCCAAGGTCACAACACAGATTATTGGAAAGCCACAAATAGACCCTAAGTCTCCTGCCTTTCCAGGACTCCAGACCAGTGGTGGCCAATTCAGCTAGAAACGGGGCCCAATAAATGGCACGTCAGGAGTCTCGTGGACTGTATATTGACTTAGGAAGCTGCACAGGATTACATTTATAGATACATTTTATAGGCACTGCACTGCAATTGGGTTTGGCTTAAACTCAGGAGCATTGTGGCCTCTTGCAGCCAATGGCTGCATGTATAAAGTCTCTACTCCAGACAGCCTAGTTAGTAGAATGAATAACTGGCCTACTGTGCAGGGTCCTGAGCATCTGCAGATACCCCCAGAAGAAATACCTGCTCTCGGGTCCCTCAGGAGGCTGACTCAGTTTCCTCTCAGTACCTTAGGAGCTAACTCTCCCAACTGCCCTCACCATAGTCTGTCCAGGTCTCTCTGGACACTCTCCCTGGAGAAATCCCACCTGCTGTCCCAAAGGCTGAACAAGACATTAGAAGCCCCTATTGGTAGCTGAGATTCCACTACACTCCTGCCCCAGCGGTTGGCCTCTGGCCTCTGTGTCATGCTTCATAACCCAAGAATCAGTGAAAAGCCTCCTTTTGTTTCAAGACAACAACCCTCAAAACATCTACCTCCCACCCTGCCCACCACCCTGCCAGGCTGGTGGACATGATCAGAGCTGCCAGCTGAGCTCCCTGGTCAGACTCAGAGGAAGCTGGGGCCCAACAAACGGAGGCCTGGAATGTTTGCAATGAGCTCTTTCCACTACCGATAAAAGTCGGCACTCAGAAGTCACCTGCAGGTACACTGGCCCTCAGACCCCTGCACAGGAACAAGCCCAAGATCCCGGCTGCACGGGGCAGCTGGTTCCCTCCTTTAGGGCTCAGTTTCCTTTTCTGAAAAATACAGGAACCAGACTAAGTGATTTCTTATGTTCCTCCCAGCTCTGATATTCTTTGTTCTAAGGTCTGTCACCACTCTCACCTCTGCCATTCCCTGTTCTGTGTTCTAAGCCCCCTCCAGCTCTGACCTTCCCTACTCTATAGTCTAAGGAGCTCTCAGGTTCCTATAGGTTCTGGCATTGTATGTTCTAAGATCTGTCCCCACTCTGCCTTTTTATGTCAATCCCTTTGGTCCTTCCCAAACCTGACCTTCTATGTTCTCTGTTCTGAGCTCCCCACAGCACTGACCTTCCATGTTTTGTGTTCCATGGGCCCTCCCAGGTCTGATGTTCCCTATTCTTTGTCTGAAAGTCTCTCTCAGCTTTCTGTCACTCTGATCTCTGTTCAAAGTCCCTCCCCGATTTGACATTTTATGGCAAACAACAGCTTGTTCAGGAAATACCAGGAAGACCTCCACCCACCAGCCCCACTGTCCTCAGCACCACCAAAGTATACTGGAGAACTGTTTCATGAGGAGCTCTGTCCTTTATGAAGCTCTACCCTGAGAGAGGAGAGTCCAGACAGATATACAGACAGAGCAGCTCAAAGCAGAACTTGGGGGAGGCAGGACAGTACCTGTCTCTGGAAGCATCCTTCCTCCCTGCCCTGAGGTGTGCTCAGGACTTGCCCCTCCTAGTAAAGGCTGTGGCAGGGGCCGACCCTAACCCAAGACAGAACCAGCTCCCTATAGACAAACCCAGGCTCTTTCCAAGCCTGACAGCCCAGCTCAGGGTCAGCTGCCTGTTTAAAGAAATTATTTCATCCCTGCATAGGAATGCCAAGAGGCATGACACTGAGTCCTCCTCCTGTTTATTTTTAAATGGTTCTAACATGTTTCCTTTTCTTTTAGGAACACTAAACATTTGGTTGTGTCAAATAAAGACTTTGCCAGGCTCAGGGTCTGGCAGCAGCAGCAGTGGCAGAAAAGGGAAGTCCCTGGTCCACACCAGCACCATCCTACTAGGATCATCCCCTGATGGTGAATGCCTCCCAGCTGCAATCAGAGGCCAGTGTGGACAGGCCTCTGGAGCCCCACTCTCATTGCCTTAGAAGTGGGGCTCAGTAACCACCAGGCACATGGGTGGGCCGTGGGGGTCTCTTCTGGAATACTTGCGGTTCTCTGAAAACTCAGCTGCAATTGTGCTAGGCTCTGTGTGACAGAGTTCTATATCCTCCAAGGCCTTCCCCATTCCAGCCCCCACCTACGTCTCTAAATGTCTTCAGCATATACCAGGAAAAAATAGCTATTTTAAGTCAGCAAACTTGGGTTCAAATCCTGATCCTCTTAGCTGTGTGACCTCAGGCAAGCCACTTCCCCAATGTGGATCTTGTAAAGTAAGGAGATTTCCTGACCCAGTCTTGTAGGTTCTCCTGCCTCCACTCTAGAATTTGCTCCTGTGAGGCTGAGACTTCCCCCGTGTCATCTGGGAAGATACCGAGGAGGTGAGATCTGAGCAGGTTCTTCAAGAATGGGCAGGGTTGGGAGAAGTTGGAAGGGAGGAGAGGGCCCTAGACAGGGTGGGGAGCGATAGTCATAAAATGACTTTTAGTCAGTGCAAATGGGTTGAAAAAATCAACTTCACAAGTACAAGATGGAGGGAGTGCATCTAAAAAGATCTGGGCATATGAGTAGATGAAAAGCTCGAGATGAATCAGTCATGTGGTGCAGCCTCCAAGAAAGCTAATGAGATTGAAGCTGTATAAAGAGAAGCAGAATGCCTAGAAATCCCAAGGGGCTGGTCCCCTTGTGCCCTGCCCTGGCTAGACCACCTGGAGAGGACAATGGTCTGTTCTGACATCCCATTGTAGGAGGGATATAACCAATCTAGAGAATGTCTGACATAAAGCCACCAAGGTGGTCAAAGGGCCAGAGACCAGCTCATGCAAGTTTTCATGGGGGAAAACTGGGAAAGCTTAACCCAGAGGAGGAAAGACAAAAGGAGGTTGTGATAGCTGTCTTTCAGTGTCTGAAGCCCTCATGAGAGTAAGGTATTAGCCTCGGTTGGCTTGGCCCCTTGGGAAAAACCAGGAGCACTGGAGGGGAGTGGACTTGTAGAAAGGCAGATTCAGATTTGAAACCAGTAAAAAATCTAAGAATGGGAACTATCCCACAGTGTGGGATGGGATGCCTTGGGAGGTAGTGATCCCTCCATCAATGAAGGTCTTTAAGCGGCTATAAAGATAGCCTCTTGTCAAGGGTGATATAGAAGGAATTCTTACACAATAATAAATTGGACTAGAAATTCCTTCCAGACCTGCTATATATGAGCCTGTGACACATCGAGGTAGGTAGAGTGGGGAGGGCCAGGTTTCAGAAGACCCTGAATGTCAGGCAGAGAAGTTTAATCATGATGTGGCAAGACATCAGGGCCTTTTTGAAGTGCTTGAGTGGGTAAGGGGGTATTATGGAAAGAGATCTGGGCCTGAGTCCCAGCTGTACCACATACCAGTAGGGAGACCATGAAGTCTCCTCACTTATACAACTGGGGGATTAATCACCCCCCTCCCCACATCACAGGCTTGTTGGGAGGATCCAGTCATCATACTTATGAATGAAGTCTGCCAATGGCATGCACTGCTCACACGTCAGCTATGACAAGGATGGGGAGGAGGAGGAGGAGGAAGGTGAGGGTGGGGATGAGAAGGATGGGGATGAGGGTTAGGGTGAAGATGAAAATGAGGGTAAAGATGAGAATGAGGAAGAAGATGAGGATGATGGTAATGTTATTATGTCAATGAGGACAATGAAGAGGATCCAGAGCATTTATGGTGGCAATGTTGGTGGTGATGATGATGGTGATGACGATGATGATGAAGGTGATTGTGATGATGATGATGGTAATGACAATGATGATGATGAAGGTGATGGTGATGATGATGAAGGTGATGGTGATGATGATGAAGGTGATGGTGATGATGATGAAGGTGATGGTGATGATGATGATGATGGTGATGACAATGATGATGAAGGTGATTGTGATGATGATGATGGTAATGACAATGATGATGAAGGTGATTGTGATGATGATGATGGTAATGACAATGATGATGAAGGTGATGGTGATGATGATGATGGTAATGACAATGATGATGAAGGTGATGGTGAAGAAGAAAGGAAGAAAGTAGAGTTCAATGATGTTTCATGAGACAATGTTTTAGGCCTTGGGTCCAGTCCCAAAGCAGACAATGGCTTCCTTCTTAAAGGTCCCCCAGAAGCTGTCCCTACCAACATCATCATTTCTCTTCCAGGACCCTCACCCTCAGGTTCTTGGGGCATCTCCTCCCCAGATTATGTTGCTCGTGGAAATTTTTCTTGAGGATACATTTACTGGGAATTCCACAGAGGCCTCAATAACTCAGTCCCATGAATCCCCTCTGGACTTGGACCATTGTTTGGTAAATAGGCCTATTTTAGGAAGAAGGTGAGAAATCATCCAGTTTCTTGCTCCCATGGAGAAGAAAGAGAACTGAAAGCCCCAGCTCCCTCACTGTGTGACTCTGGGTAAGTCATTCACCTTCCTCAAGCTCTCCATCTCTCAGACGGGCACAGTGAGGTTGGTTCTCCCTACCTCAGGTGCCACAAGGCTCAATGATTACTCATCTCTAGAGCATTTCAGGGATTTGCAAACCACTTTTCTCACAATTTTCCCAAGATGAAGTAAGTAATGGTAGTTTTACCCCCATTTTACAGATGAAGCCACCAAGGTCTGGGATTCCCAGTGTCCTCCCAGGGTCACTGGGGCAGCCATTGGAAGTTAGGGCTGCTCTGAAGCCTTCAAGGCCATTTCTGTTTCCTCTGCTGCTGAGGCTGCCCCATGACCACCATCACACCCCTCTCCTGATGGCACCATCACCAAGATACTAAGCTTTCTCCACCCTTGCCACACCTCCGTTTCCTATACCCTGAGAAGGCAGGGGTTCTGGGATGTCCCTGAAAGTAAGCACCTCATGGGCTAGAGAGGGAAGGAGACCCTTTCTCTGGGCCACAGGAGATGAAACCCAAGCACTTTAGTCTGATAGGAAGTTGAAGCCCAGTCCTCAAGGGAACCTCGATGGAACAAAAGCCATCAGGCCGTAATAGAGACCACATTTCTGTGAGTTGAGTCAGGACAGAATCAAAAGACACAACCCAGGCCAGGAATATGGAAGGACCCAGCCAGGTCTGAGAGAAAGAGACAAAAACAGAAGGAAACTCCAAGGCCAGCTTAGTGCAGCCAGAATACATGGCGAGAGAGACCCCTTAGTAAGTGACTTTTCTGGAGAAACATTCTCCAGGCCTTGTCATCTGGGTCCCAGACATGCCCAGATAGACCTCAGTTAACTTCAGGCTGAGCCAAAGAGAAGGGGGTGGGGGGAAGAGGAGCTCCTCCCATGCCCTCCCAGGGCCATTGAGTGCACACGTGGATCGAACGTGCTTTAACAAAAAGTTCACCAGCAGTACTGGGGATACGGGGGCGGGGGGGGGGGGAGCATGTAGAATATGCCACTGTCCACCAACCAGGAGTATGTGTGTCAGGGAAACCATCTGGTCTCCACCATGGAGACACAGCCTCCAAGCTAGCTAGTGCCAGGGTCAGATCTGCCTGACTCAAGCAGCCCTGGAGCAAGTACAGCATTCCCCCATCAGTCAGTCAGGAAACATGATTAAGCCCTTTTTATGTGCCAGTCACTGTGCTGGGCTGCAGTTGCACAGAAAGGCCAGGGACAGTCCCCGCTGCCATATGAACTGCCATGTCCAAACAAGCCACTGAAAGGGCTCGAAGGAGGCACGTCTTCTGCCACTAAGACCTCAGCCGCTCACACACCCCAGGACTTTCCCCAGCAGCAGACAAGATGAGAGAGCACAGACCCCAAGAGGTGGAGGAGCCCCCAGCCCAGATCAGCAGACTCTGCAGGCTATTTGGCTTTCTCTGTCTCTCCTCTCTCTGTCTCTCCTCTCTCTGTCTCTCTCTGACTCTCTCTGTCTCTCTGCTTCTCTCTCTCTGTCTCTCTCTCTCTGTTTCTGTCTCTGTGTGTGTCTCTCTGTCTCTCTGTCTCTGTCTGTCTCTCTGTCTGTCTCCCCTCTGTCTCTCTGTCTCTGTCTCTCTCCCTCTGTCTCTCTCTGTCTCTCTCTCTCTGTCTCTCTCTCTCTGTCTCTCTCTGTCTCTCTGTCTCTCTCTCTGTCTCTGTCTCTCTCTGTCTCTCTGTCTGTCTCTCTGTCTGTCTCCCCTCTGTCTCTCTGTCTCTGTCTCTGTCTCTCCCTCTCTGTCTCTCTCTTTCTGTCTCTCTGTCTCTCTCTGTCTCTCTGTCTCTCTCTCTGTCCCTGTCTCTCTCTCTGTCTCTCTCTGTCCCTCTGTCTCTCTCTCTGTCTCTGTCTCTCTCTCTGTCTCTCTCTGTCTCTCTGTCTCTCTCTCTGTCTCTGTCTCTCTGTCTGTCTCCCCTCTGTCTCTCTGTCTCTGTCTCTGTCTCTCCCTCTATGTCTCTCTCTTTCTGTCTCTCTCTCTGTCTCTCTCTCTGTCTCTCTCTCTCTCTCTCTCTCTCTGTCTCTCTGTCTCTCTGTTTCTCTCTCTCTCAGCAGCTCAGTCAGATCTGTAGCCACTGAGCCAAAGCCCGGAGACCTCATCCTTCCTTCATGGCCCCAGTACTTAGCATCACACTTGGGACTTTTTGTTATTCAGTCATTTTCATCATGTCTGATTTTTCAGAACCTCCTTTGGGGTTTACTTGGCACGGATACTAAGTTGGTTTGCCATTTCCTTCTCTAGCTCATTTTCCAGCTGAGGAAACTGAGGCAAATGGGGTTCACTGACTTGTTCAGAGTCATACAGCTAGTCAGCATCTGAAGGTCAGATTTGAATTAAGGTCTTTCTGACTCCTGTTCCAGTGTTCTGTGCACTGTGGCACCGTCTACCTGCCTGCCTGGAATAGTAGGCACTTAAATTTTTTCTTGATGTGATATTCTGCCCATCAGCCTCAGAGAAGGAGACAGGCTGGTGCCCTCATTAGAGCTTTTAGCTACCTTCCTATCCTACAGGCCAAATGCCCAGGCTCTTCTGGGGCATTCACAGCAGGGATACCCCCCTCCCTGTCTCCATTCTCTGGGTCCTCCCTCAATCCTCCTTCAGGCTCCTCGAATTCTAACTTGTGCCATGGTTATATGTAGACTTTGCTCATGCACGCGTGTGCACACACACACACACACACACACACCTCCCATAGGTTCACCTGACTTGAGGGTTGGAAGAGAGTTATGTTTTCTCTTATGCCCAGTACCTAGCGTAGGGCCTCCCACATAGCTGGCTTAAGAAATGCCAGTGGGACAGAGTAGGCTTGGATCTGGAACCTTGAGGGCCAGCTCTGTTCCTCAGTCCTAAATGCATCCCTGGGCAAGTCACTTAAACTCAACAAGCTCCAACTTTCTTATCTAGAAAACTGAAGGTGCCAATCCCCACCATGCCATTGTGAGGAGCACCTAAGCCCACAGGCATGTATGTGGGAATAGAAGGGAGTCCTCATTCTTACCAGCCAGCTAACGTCTCAGCCAGCTCTGAAGTCTGAAAAGGGGGTTGCATACATTTTGTCTTAATGGTCTTCACAAGAACTCTAGGGAAAGATACAACAATGATTGCATTTTACAGTCAAGGAAGCTGAGGCTCAGAGCATATTATAAGTTACTTGCCCAGGGTGACATAGCTCATAAGGGTCTGAGGCAGGTTTCTAATTCAGGTCTTCCTGATGCCAAGATCACCCACGGTGATGCCTGCTGACTATGGTTATCTGCCATCTGGTCAGCATACAACCAAGTAAAATAGGGACAGTTGTACAGCAAGAGAGTATGGGAACCATTAATGGTCCCCAGCACACTGGCTGGAGCCTCGAGGCGATCATGAGAAGAGATGGCCCAAGAAGGACAAACACGGATTGGCAGCAATGAGGCATGGGTGGGAACCTCCATAGCCCAGTATGGTAGAGAGAGCCCCAGTGCTGAGTTCAAATACCACCTCAGACAATCACTACCTGTGTGACAAGTCTCTTTGCTTCTCTGGGTCTGGGCTTACTCCTCTGTCAGTAAGGAGGATGGACTATCTGACCTCTCAGGTTCCTTCCTGGTCTAACGCAGGAACCCCATCAGGGAGCCCTCCCACACACAGAAGAATGCAGGAATCACAGGATTCTCAGAAGGAAGTTACTGATCTAGGCCTGAAAGAAAACTTGGCACTCAGAAAAGGCTGAAGGGCAGGGCAGGGATGGCAAGACAGGGAACAGCAAGACCTATTTCTTTTCTTTTTTTCTATGTCAAGAAATAGTTGTTTATTAAATAAGATTTTTAGAAAAATACCAACTTTCATAGGTCACTTTACTTATAATTATAAATGTCATTGAGAATAAAAGATTTGTGGATTTCTTAATTAACTGAATGATTTAGCTAAATATATACTCTGCCCTAAAGGTTTGTGGTGGCACCATACCAGCAAGGAACATAGAAGCATTTTTTTAACTATACAAAATTTTCTCATTGAAAATAACCTTGTTTAAATTTTCTTTATACATTAACATATAAAAAGTCTCGTTTTATGAGACATCTAAAAGAATCAAAACCATTTCTACAACTATATCTTAAAGTCCAAATCTGGAAAAAATGATCACACAGAAACTTTACAATAGTCTCAATTAAACAACAAGAAAATTGAAATACACGCTTCTTACGAGACCAACATCCCAGGATAGCCCAGGCAAGTTGGGCCTTTTTTAAAATGCTTTTTCTTCTATGTTTCACTGGTTATTTTTGTTTTCTTTATAAAAGTCTTTATATAAGTTGTATACTATTAGATTATAACCAGTCATCTAAATGTAAAAGTTGTGAAAGCAAATAGAAATATAAGAATTGTGTGTTACCACAATGCACGCGTGCACACACACACACACACACACACACACACCTCCCATAGGTTCACCTGACTTGAGGGTTGGAAGAGAGTTATGTTTTCTCTTATGCCCAGTACCCAGCGTAGGGCCTCCCACATAGCTGGCTTAAGAAATGCCAGTGGGACAGAGCAGGCTTGGATCTGGAGCCTTGAGGGCCAGCTCTGTCCCTCAGCCCTAAATGCATCCCTTATAATTATAATTCTTATAAACTGCAGAACAAAAGCTTTTGCCCTGAACTGAGGGGAAAAGACGTGTGAAATTCACTGACAGCAAGACCTGTTTCTTTTCCAGCATCATCCCTGTGGGAGAGCCAGCCTGGAATAGGTGAGCGACGCACACCTGCGTACCCAGGTTTTGCCTGGAATAACAGTGAGAGGGAAATGTGATGAGCAGATCTCCAGGACAGACCTGGCCAAAGGGGGTTGCTTCACCATGCACAGATCAGCCAACCTAGGGGCAGGGAGACCCTTCCACAGAAGAGCTGGCCACCAGCTGGTGGCCATTGGGTTCACAAATGTCCCCTGATGGAGCATGAAGGGGCAATGGCTGAGCCCATGGAGAGAGACCCCATGCTGATGAGAGTGTCAGACTCTTCTGACATACGTGCCAGAGTCACTGTCACTATGACTAACACTAGCTCTGAAGCCTGCCACTGTCCATCCCCAATACCACTTTGGGTGCCCCAGAGCAGCAAAGAAGTGACTCTGGGCTTTCTGGAGCTCCTGCCAAGCCAGGAAGGTACCTGAGGAACAGCCCAGGAAAGCACTGACCATATGTCTGTTGCCTGAAAGGCTGTCTGGCACGATGTGGAAGGGTTTGACACCAAGATGGTCAAAGGAGATGAATTATTGTTCTCAAAGCCTTTGGGCTGGGCCCTAGAGAGAGTGTGACTACACCAGTGGAGGAAGTCCCAGACCAATGAGACACTAACTCCGGGGAAGTCTGCCATCCTCCCAAGGTGCAAAGAGGAGCATGCCAAGGCCTGTATCATCTGGCTTGTGGTGCCCAGTCCAGTATTCTTGCCCCCTGTCTTGGTGCCAAATGGAATCCCTTTATCATTATACCACACTGCTTATCTCCCGCACATGGGGCATAGCTCTTCCTGGGCCATCATTTCCCCCTCTGCAAATGAAGCAGGTGGATACCACAGATTCTACCAACTCTGAGATGTCAGGATTTGATTTCCTATGCTACCTGGTACATTCTGGGCAAAGTCCTGGAAAGCTACACCATTCCCTCTCTAGGCAAAGACAGGTGCCCACTGCTGCCTCAGCTTCCCCACAGGATGCCAACATAGGGAACCTCGGGGAGGAAGGTTGGGAGGACTGCTCGGTCTTATAACCTAATGGAGTGACCAGGGCTGGGCAACCCTGCCCAGGACAGGCAACACACAGAATGTCACAGAACAGCATCACACAGAGTGGCAGGAGGGTCAGGCTCAAAGCCAGGAGGAACCTGGCCCAGATCCCACTTTTCCTCATTTTTCTGTTATGTGACCTTAGAAAAGTCACCTGTAAAATGGGGCACCAAACTAAAGAAAGACTCCTCTCCCTCTAGGGCTCTTTTCCAGCTCCATGAGAACATGATCCAAAACTTCTTGGCAGCCTCAGCTTCCTTCCTTGTGAAATGAGATGGCTTGGACTTGATGGCCTTGAAGGTCCCATGTAGCTCTGATCCCTGTGGCCCCAGGATTCCCAAATCCTCCGAGTCTAAGCTTCTTGCTCTGCCAGATGAAAAGCACTGGATTAGGTGGCCCCAACGATTTCTTCAAGGCTGAAGAGCTGAGCTCCATGGTCCTCACATACCCCTGCCTGCTTCTCCTGGGACCCAGGCCCTCCAAAAGGCCGCCCCTGCCTGGAAAGGCGTGAGAGCCTCAGGACATTTCCACTCTGAAAAATTAACATTTTGACTCTTTCTGATTGAGGAAGGCAGCCTAAGAGAACCTCCCAGGCTATTTGCCAAGAATGCTTCCCACCCTCTCGTTTCTTAAACTGTGAGCACCTCTGGGGGACTCAGTGCACATGTTGCTGATTTAGTCCAACTTAACTCATCATGTTGGCATCCTTTCAGAACTCTTAGGTGGCCAACAGCCCATGAGTCTTCTCAGAGCCCCTTCCCCACTGGTCCCAGAAGTGGTGTTGGGCCAGGACTGAGGGAGCTCAGAACCTGGGCCCAGGTTTGCTGAACTGCCACTCCGCCCTCCAACCCCTTCCTATCTCCACCCACAAAGACCCTTTACAGATGCCCTTGGATGGCAGAGGCAAGGACTAGAAGGGGCCTGCATGCTGCCCAGGTTCTGGGACAGAAATGGTGCCTGATTTACCCACGCGGGCTCCCTCTGCCTCACTGGGACACACTACACTCCTGTGCGCAATGAGGAAGAGGATCTCTGAATTCTGTCTCTGTTCCAGGGTCCAAGGTCCTTGCCAGCTCTGACATTCTCTGTTCTAGGTCACAAGCCAAGTCCTCCCAGCTCTGACAATCTAGGATTCAACTGTGGGTTTGAATATGCAAAAACAATTAGCCAGCACATGAGTCATGTACAAAAAGTTGTCATCACGTTCTGGAGCCATTCACACAGATACACACTGAAACCCCCAAAGACACCAGAGTGCGTACACGCATATCAGGACCACGTACACACATGTACACACTCACACATACACAACGTTTCAAAGGGAAGTATTGTAGATTTACAGCTCTGGGAACTGGAAGAGACCACAGAGGCCCGTTTTAGGAAGGGAGAAGCTGAAACTCAGGGAAATTCAGTGGCCTGCTTGTGATCACAATTACTAAGCAGCAGAGGTAGGGTTTGAACTCAAGACCCTGACTAAAGCCCGTGCTCTTTTGTGCTCTCCTTCTGTTCAGTGACACCCAGTGAACCTTTCACTCCAAAGGGAGAAATCCGAAAATGAGGCATTGGGTTTCTCTCCCTGACCCAGAGGTCAGCATGTGCTGGAATAAAAAGATGTACATGAATTTCCTTAACTCCCCGAGATCTCTTTGGAGCTGGGTGACCTCGGGAAAAGGCACTTCCCTTGTGAGACACTATGTCCAGAGCACTTTGAAAATCTTAAATTTACTGTAGGAAGCCTTCTGGTCTAATGACTGTCTGAACCTCAGGTTCTTCTAACACCAGATGAATTGGAAAAAACTCCTCCCTGTCCTTAGCCATGCTGGGAGGAATGTGCTTTGTCTCTCTTGGGGTTCTGCAGGCAGAAAGCTGCTGCTAGAATTCCCAGGACTTGAGAGGGGACGGCTCAGTGCACAGTGGTGCAGGAGCCCACTAGTATGCTGGAGAAGCCCTCTGCAGGCTTGCAGGCCTGGGAAAAGACAAAGGATGACCAACTCCCACGCTTGGCTCCAGTGACTCTGTGCCAGAACCTCAGCGTAGACTCATGGGGAAATTCCAGAAGGTGCTGGAGAAAAGATGCTGATGCCACAGGGCTTTGGGTCCAGGCAGACCTTGGCCTGCTACATAGTTGGGCCATAATTCCTCATCTTGTGGACTCCACAGCGCCCTCACTCAATCCAGGCAGATTCTCACAAGCAGATGCATTTTCCTGCAGAATTGCAACTAGTCCCTGGAATTCTGCTCCCCAGCCCACCTCCTATCAGGGTGGCACAGGCCAAATCAGTGGCAGGCTCTCTGAGCTGGGAGGACACCCAAGGCCATCGAGGCCAGCTCCCTTTCTGGGTCTCACAGAGAAAGAGACCTGTGAGCACTTTAAGATCACAGACCTTAGAGCTGGGCCTCAATTTCTTCCTTTGTACAAGGAACTAATCATGAAGATTTCAAATTCACCGGTTCAAGCAGTTTTGAATCCATGTAACTATACTATCATCTGGCCCAGTCAGCCAAGTAATAAGCTACTATGACAAGTGTTACAGATACAAAGAAAGGCAAAAGACCTGTCCTCAGGGAGCTCACAGTCTAATGGAGGGAAACAACATGCTAACAACTACTTACATACAAGATACATACAGAGTACATGAGAGTGATCTCAGAGAGAAGCAGGAATAGCCAGAGGAAGGTGAGATGAGATGGAGGGAGATGCCCAGAAAGGCCTCCTGCAGAAGAAAGCATTGAAGGAAGCTAAGCAAGCAAGGTAAGGAGAGAGAAAGGCTTCTAGGCATGGCAAAGAGGGGCAGCCAGGAATGAAGTGATGTGTAAGAGAAGCAACAAAGAGACATGGAGTACGTGAAGAGGAATAAAGCCAAGGAAGACTGGAAAGGTTTGAAAGACTTTAAAGGTCAAGTTGAGCATTTCATATTTGCTCCTGGAAGCAATAGGGAGCCACTGTCATTTATTGAGCAGGGGGTAATATGGTCAGACCTGAGCTTTAGGAAAATCACTTTGGTGGCAGAATGGAGGATAGACTAGACTGGGGAGAGACCAGAGGCAGGTAGAACTCCATCCCCAGCATCTATTGCCATAGTCTAGGCCTGAGGTGATGACAGCCTGCATCAGGGTGGGGCCATATTGGAGGAGAAGAGGGGGCATATCAGAGAGATGCTACAGAGGTGAAATCTACCAGAGATGCTGCACAGGTGAAATCTACCAGAGATGCTACAGAGGAGAAAATAACAAGAAATAAGGAAGAATTAAATGACCAGAGCTGCCTGAGAGGTGAAATCAACAGGAGATTCTGAAAAGGTGAAATTGGCCCAGAAATACCAGTAGAGGTGAAATCAACAAGAGAGGCTGCAGAGGGGAAGCCAACAGGTCTTGCTACCATATTGGATGTGGTGGGGTAAAAGACAGTGAGGAGCCCAGTATGACTCCTAGGTTGGGAGTCTGGGGGACGGGGAGAATGGTGGTGCCCTGACAGTAATACGGAAAATCAAAAGAGGAGAGGATTTGAGGGAATAAGAAAAGCTGGAGACACTCTCAGATACTTTGCTAAAATGTAGGTATGCAATGTCTGACAACATCCCTTTGACATATCAGGTGGGTAATCTCATTTTACTTCCATTCTACAAATGGAGATTGAGTGAAAACTGTCTTGCCAAGTACTGAGGGGGGGAAAGGGGGGAAAGAAAATACAGAGAGAAAGCCATTCACAGGGCTGGCTCTCAAGGACCTTTTCTATTCTGGGATGGAATATGAACACAAGCAAGGAGGATGGAATGTTGTGACCTAAGCTTAAAGGAGGGGGCCAGTCAGGGGTTCTGAGAAGCTGGGGTGGGGTCACCTGGGGGAAGGGGAAAGTCAAGGAACATTTCCTGAAGGAGGAAGCACTGGAGTTGAACCCTAGGAGGAAGGGGTGAGAACAGGCAGAGTCCAGAGGAGTCTACTCTTAGTGTGAAAGTCAGTATGAGGACAAGCCTGGAAGTGGGAGAAGGAGGCAGAGTGATTACATAAATCCAGACATCTCTCAAGCTTTCCTTCCCATCACAAAGATGACAGAAGATAAGAATTGCCACTGAGGATGGGACTTCAGAGAGCTCCCTTCCTCCCTCTCTTCCTTGAGGCAGCTCTGCCCCTGCCCCATAGCCTGGCTGGGATGAGCCTAGGATACAGCGAAATACTTGAGCATTTGAATAATCTGTTCCCACTTGAGGGCTTTGTTTGGTTTGGTTTGGTTTGGTTTGGTTTTTACTGATCCTTGGCTCTGAGACCAGAGGGTAATTGCCCAGGACAGGGATGTAATGGGGTCCCAGCCACTAGCAGGGGCTTCCAAGGACATATTCTTAGCCTTTGGGAAGCCTGGTAGGATTTCTCCAGGGTGAGTTACCAGAGACACCTGGACAGACTATGGTGAGGGCATTTTCGGGAGCTGCCCCCTCAGGTACTAAGCCAACCTTCAAAGGAGCACCCAGGAGCAGCTATATGCATTGGGGATGTTCAGGACCCTGAAAAAGTGTGTTAGTTATTCATTCTACTAACTAGACTGCCTAGTCTGCCTACTTCTGGAAAGAAATAGGAGACGGGCCCAATTTCTGACTCTCCAGTAATTTGTGTGTGACCTTGGGCAAGTCATGTTTCCCCTTGTGGCCTCAGTTCCCTCATCTGTAAATGAGGAGACTGGACAAATGATGCCTTCCAGTTCTGTTAGTCTGCCAGCCTAAGCGCCAAGTTGTCTGATGCACCTGGGGGAGTTTATCTGGGGAGATTGGGAGGGGGAGGCATGAGAGCTGTGGTCACATTTCCAAAGGGTGGTCATGCTAAGGAGGGGGATTAGTCTTGGTCTGCCTGGCCCCAGGGGTAGCACCAGGAGGAACAGATTGAAATTGTAAGGAAGCCAATATAGAGTCAATGTCAGAAGATCTCCGTCATAGCCTCTTGGTCCTCTCAATCCTTCCTCCCTGCACCCAGCTGGCACTTGCAGCACAAGGGCCTCCTACTGAGGCCAGTGCTGTCCATGCTCTGGTCGCCAATCCCTCCACTCCACAGAATGGTATTCCCAAAGCAGGGGTCCGGTTGTGTCCCTCCTCTGCTCAGTAAACTCCACTGGCTCCCTATTAAGGTGTGGTATCAACTCAAAACAGCTGCTTGGCCTTTACAGCCTGCACAACCTGCACTCCTCTTAGCCTTCTGACCTTACCCGTGACTGGCTTCTGCACCCTTCCTCATCCACAGTGCTCCGTTTCCCATCTGCACCCAGTTCCCAGAATCTACACCCTCCTTCCCTGTGCATCTTCTCAAGGCTCACCTTAGACCCCAGACCCTGAAGCCACATGGGCCTCTTCTAGAAAAGCCACCTTGGGTCTGCTGCCTGTATGTGCTATGTGCATATGTACATTCCATGAGGGAAGGAATGGTTTCATCTTTGGCCTTGACTGCTACGTCAACCCAAAACTGGTCCTTTCTAAGAGTGAGTAAGGGAATTGACTGACCGCTTGATTGGGTATTGGAGCCAAACCCATTCTGACATGGAGATTCTGAAGTGCTCACTCTGGGCTGTAAAATGAGCTGAATTGTTAACTCAGGTCTTTCTGCTCCAGGCCCAGGGCCATGCCACTCCCTTCAGATTGGGCCATCACACTGTGACCTCTATGAGGGGATGACAGGATTCTTCTGTTGCTCCAGTGGGCTAATTACCAGGATGATGCCATGCCCAGACACAGACTTTATCTGGATAAAGCTTTGGAACCCTTCCATTCATGTTTCTTTGGTCTCTGAAAAGAGGGCCATAAGGTGAAGGAGGGGGAAGAGGAATATTCTCAGAGTGTGCAGTCCAGGCTCCAGAAGCATGGACAGGGCATTTGATAAAATAATCCACTGCCTCTTTTGCCAAAGAAAAAGGAAGAAAACGGTTTTCAGCAGAAAGGCCAGGCCCAGGACCTCTGGAGGTGCCGTGTTTCCCCGGTATTTGGCTTGTCCAGGAGTGTTTTGTCTGCAAAGGGCCTTGGCCCCATAAACATGCATAGATGAGGTAACCAGCAGAGACCTGGGGGGCTGCAGCCCCAGGCCTCTAAGGCAGCCAGGAAGTCCATCCCTCCCAGCCATGGGAGGAGAGCTTGGGCCAGACAGGCCAGGGCCCCGCCAGCCAGCAGGCCGAGCTGGAACCAGAGAGTCTCGGTGGGGAGGACCGCCAAGTCCCACATGTAGCTGGCTCCAGAATGGAGACCCTCAAGGGCTGATGGAGAAGGAGAGTTATCGTGTCTGGGGCAGCATGGGACAGAGGGGAAGCCTTTCACTGGAGATGACATTGGAGTGCTAAGGAAATTTTGGGCACCTCCTTGAGCTGCTGTGGAATGGGGCTAGATGCCCTTGAGCCACCTGCCTCCCAGGGCTGTGGAATAAAAATGTCGTACAAACTCTGAAGGGTCCAAGAAACAGCAGCTGTTTCTGCCTGAGGGAGAGAATGTGTCCCCAAGATTCTTGAGTCCAAACCCCCTCCTAGCCAGAGAGAGAAAATGAGACTGAATGACTCTTCTCATCAAAGTCTTGGTGTGCACACCCCCATGCTTCAGGGAGCCCTCAAGTCTGATGCATCATCAAGGGACAGAGGCAGATGTCTCTCCCCAAGAGTCCTTGAGGAAAAAACACAAAGTCCTGCCAGAGTTCCCCGAGAGGCTCTGGGGTGAGGCTGCATCCCAGGAGGTCACCCAGAGACCAAGGCCACTGTGATCTCGCAAAGAGGCCACCATCCCAGTCTGGGGACCCATCATTTCTCTGTTGGGTGCTTCACAGTCTGGCATTCCTGAATGCAAATGTCCCACGGCAGAGCTCAGCTGAGAACCCTGTGAAAAACTCTCTTTAGGCCCCTGGTAGGATCTGGCCACAGAACAGATAGCCATTACCAAGGCCCCTGAGATGGCCACACACCATGGAGCGCCAACAGAAAGAAAAGACAGAACCACAGAGAGAAAAGAACTCAAAACAGGCAATGTCCAGGCCAGGTGGGTCCTTAGCATGCAGAGTGTACGGTGACAACGCCAGTGAGATTTTGTGAGCCACCTTCAGGACCTAAGGCTGGCACTTGCTCCTCAGTGTCCCCCACCAGCAAACCAGCCTCAGTTTCCTCATCTGTGAAATGTGTCAGGTGCTGTCCATGGTGCTAGAAGTAGTTCCTACCCACCAGGGGTTCACTTTCTAATTGGAGACACAACCTGTCCAGGTTTAGCCATGTAGGACAGACAGAGACCGAGCTTGATGGTTGCACTGGCTTAGAGAATTCTTGGAGGAGGACACTCAAACCCTCAGCAGCTTCTGGTTTTAGGGGGCTTCGTAGGGCACCTAGAGGTACAGTGACTTACCCAGGGTCACCCTGCCACCATGTGTCAGAGGTCAGACTTCAACCCAGGCCTACATGATACAAGGTCGGGCCTCCTCTCAGCCTATAAAAGACACACAAATCAAACACAAGGAAGCCTTGGAGGGGGAGGTAGTGCTTAGTACAGGTGTTCCCTTGGATAAGTCATTTCCCCAAATCTGGACTTTGGTTTACTCACACATAAAATGAGTCAGTTGGACCAAATCAGGGAATCTTCACTGTCCTTGTGTCCTGGAACCTTCAGCCCTGTCTGAGAGAGCCTATGGGCCCCTTCCCAGAATACTGTTTAAATAAAGAAAATACCAAGGATTACAAAGGAAAGTTTTATAAAATACAGTTATCAATTTTTTTAAAAAGTCAAATTCCCGGATGCCCATTTAAGAGCCCTGGACTAAACATCTCTGGCATCCCATGATCCTCTGAATTAGCCCCAAGAAAAACCAGCTCTCAGCTGACAACCCAGCATGAATGAAGCCTAGAGCTCTCCATGAAAACTATTTCTAACAGGGAAGGGGAAATCAGGAGGACCCTGAGGGGCACAGCCAGGGACCACCCCTGAGGGGCACAGCTGGGAACCACCCCTGAGGGGCACAGCCAGGGACCACCCCTGAGGGGCACAGCCAGGGACCACCCCTGAGGGGTGCATGTTAAAACAACTGGTGACCAGCATCCACAGCTCTCTTTATCATCTTCCCTGTGACTTGCTGAGGCTCTCTCTCTCCCCTGTGCCCAGATTGTGTGCACTCACTTCCCATTCTTGGATGGGTTCTCATGGCAGGGAGCAGAAAGAAACACATCCTCCTTTCAGCCAACAAGTCCTGTGGGGACTCTCAAGAAGGTGGTGGATAAATAGCTCATAAAACACTTTGTGGGTCCCCACCCTTTGCTTGTATAAGACTTTACAACACCCAAATGGGAAAGATTTCATCCAGCACTTCACACTGGAAGGAAAGACCCCGGCTTAATTGTCCCCCAAGACACATCTCAGGCACCCACAGGCCAGAGCTCAGACACGTTCACAGCCATCCCTCCCCAAAACAGATGAATCACCAATGTGGAAATGGCCTCAAGCATCAGAACCAGTATTTCCTTCCCAACTCTAGTGCAGAAGGGCCTCATCCGGGCACCCAGGCAGGCTCCACATGGAGAGAAATAAAGAGAAGACAGGCCCACACACAGGTCCCCCCCCCAACACTCCCTGTTCACTTGGGCACAGCCCCTGCACAGGTGTGTTCCCAGGTGTGACCATCTTGTTTCCACAAAGGAGGAAACAGGTGCAGAGGTGGGATCGTTGATTTAGGGCTGGAAAGGACCTTGGAGGTGGCCATCGGGCCAGAGTCCTTCACTTTACAGAGGAGGAAGCTAGGGCCAGTCCCTTGGGCAGTGAATAGTAGAGTTACACAGGTCCTCTGGCTCCAAATCCAGAGCCCTTTTCCATGACCCCACAATGTTCCTAAGGGACTTTTGGTCATTTCTATGGGGCCAATGGAATCCTGGGGGCTACAGAGGAAGAAGAGAGGACAAGGAGTGCTTTGTTCTGACCACAGGAGAATCCCCTTGGGCCCTCCCACCATACTGAGGGGGTCTTGAGAATCGAGAGCAGAGCAGGCCATCTCAAGAAGCAGCCAAGGATTCAGGTCACAGATGCTGGAGTCCCTTAGATCAGCTTGTCCTGTGCTAGAGAGTGACAAGGGACACAGGCAAAAGGCCAGTGTGGCTCCAGGGCCCATCATGGTCAGCTCTGTATTTTCTCCCCCCCAAATCAACAGGAGCAGCATGTGGAGGTGTTTACAGACACACACCTATTTTCATCTGGGGTCTCCATCTGCTCCAGAGCCCAGGCATGGAGGGAGCCACCACAGTAGAAGAAGTCAGTGATAGCCTAGGGAAGGCATAACCTGAGCTAGCCCAGCTAAGAAAAGGAGGAACTCATCCATCAGTGACATCATACCCACTGCACCCATTGTACCCATCATACCCATTGTACCCATTGCACCCATCATACCCACTGCACCCATTGTACCCATCATACCCATTGTACCCATTGCACCCATCATACCCACTGCACCCATTGCACCCATCATACCCATTGTGACCATCGCACCCATCATACCCACTGCACCCATTGTACCCATCATATCAATTATACCCATTGCACCCATTGTACCCATCATACCCACTGTACCCATCGCACCCATCATACCCACTGCACCCATTGCACCCATCATACCCATTGTGCCCATCACACCCATCATACCCACTGCACCCATCGTACCCATCATACCCATTGTGCCCATTGCACCCATCATACCCATCACGCCCATCACACCCATTGTACCCACCATGCTCATCACACACCATACCCAAACTGAGAAGGCAAAAAGGAGACAAGGACTCCAAGGGCCTAAAAGTACCCAAGTACTTTTGTTCTTAAACCTAAATTCACTTTCCCCAGTGACCAAGTGTGTACAGAGGGGAAAATGTGCTCCTGGTGGGAGATGTTTCTGTAACTTCTGACCTTGCTGTACCCTTTGCCAAAGGGTAAAATATCCCTTTGCCAAATATCCCTTTGCCAAAGCTCATTGATAACAATGGGTTAATTGATTTCAAGAGGAGCATGCCAAATGGGGGCTCAGAAGCAATCATTTCACAAGTCACATCTGGGGCATCAGCAAGCATTTGTTGTGTTGGTTCTCCATCCAGGCCTGGGGTACAGAGAGAAAAGTGAAATTGTCCCTGCCCCAAGGAAAGAAGTTCAATGGCCAGCTGCTGGGTACAGCTAGTAGGTGTTGGCAATTTTGTCTCTCCTTCATTTTCTTTTTTTTTTTTTTTTTTTTGCTTTTTGGAGGGCAGTTGGGGTTAAGTGACTTGCCCAAAGTCACACGGCTAAGTTTTTACGTTAAGTGTCTGAGGCCGGATTTGAACTCAGGTACTCCTGACTCCAGGGCCGGTGCTCTATTCACTGCGCCACCTAGCCGCCCCTCTCCTTCATTTTCAAAGAGGACCATGACATCAGTGAGGTGATGCCATGACATGCAAGTGAATTGGATTTAAGTGAGGGAGGGCTGTTCAGAGTCACCAGCCTCACTTTCACCTTCAGAGTCATCTAGGTCCAGTGGCCAGATATGGATCAGGACTGGAGATGGCCCAGAAAACAGTAGGTACGTAAAACAAATGAAAGGTGATTTAAGGAGGGAGGCACTAACAGTTGGGGGAAGGAGGAGAAGGGCAAAAAAGCCTCTTTAAAACACAGTTGTACCTTGAAAGAAACTAGAAATTCTGAGAGATGCAGGGGAGGAGGAAATGTGCACCAACCAAGGGATAGAAGCAGGGCAAAGGCTTGAAGGTTGTAGACAAGTGAGAGCTATGGAGAAGGAGCAGGGACAGACTGCTTGGACTCCAGCAGAGAGGAGCAATGGGTAATAAACTGGAAAGGTAGGTCGGGGCCATGTTAGGAAGGGCTTTAAAGGCTAAACAGAATCATTTCTGTTTGGTCCTGGAGGTAAGAGGGGTGCACCAAAGATTATTGGCTGGAGAGGAGACTTGTGCACCTCTTTCTGAACCCTCTCTGGGGAGGTTACAGAGCCCAAGACTCCCACCCTGGGAAACTGCTCTGGCCCATTTATTGGAAGCATCCTCTCCCTCCTCAGGCTTCCTTGCAGGGCTCCTTCCCTTCTCCTCCCTGCCACCCCCCTCAATGGTTCCCCTGGATTTACTCCTCTGTGTGAGTGTTATGTCTCCCCAGTCCAAGCAGAATGTCAGCTCCTGAAGGACGCGACTCCGACTCTTCTCCTCTAGGTGTATGGTAGCTGGTATCACAGAGTGTCAGAACTTGAGGGTACCCTGAAGCAATCTTGGATGGGGATTTGTATACCAAGTCAGGAAGCCCTGAGTGTGAATCCTGCCCCAGACATCTACTAACAGTGTGACTCTGGGCAAGCCCCTGCTCCCTGCCTCAGTCTCCTCATCTGTCAAATGAGGGAAATATCAGTGCCCACCTCCAGTGTTGTTGTGAGGATCCAGTGATGTCATGTGTGTAGTCTTCTGCACCCTCAAAGCCCTAAAGCCCTGCTTGGTCAGGAGACTGTGGCAATCCTCTGATCCTGTGGCCAATGTCTGAAGCACTCATTTGCCAAGATGCCAGCATCCTTCAAGGCTCAGCTCAGAGGCAGGAGACACCACAAGAAGCCTCTGATGATTCGCCACATAGTATCAATGAATGAACCAACACATGAATGAACCTTAATGACTTCAAGTGACAGTATCCACCTAAGTGATACTATGATATTCTTCTTGGTTAATTCACACACTCCCATCATCTCAGATCGGTTTCATTGATGTGACATTTACTTGTCTGGGAGGGAACACAGAGCTTCCCCAGGAGGATGTCGGCTCCTTGAAAGCAGGACTCTTCATATGGATTAGTATCCCCAGACCTCGAACACTCTTTGGCATACAGTAGGTACTTAATAAATGCTGGCTGAGTAGGACCGGGGAGAATCTCTTGGGTACCCAAAGGAGCAGCCTGGCATCCTGACAATTTGTTGAAAGGCAATGGCTCTCAAATTCTCAGGGCAGCTGCCCCCAGGGCCAGGAAGGCAAACTACCCTCCCAGGAAGGAGAGCGGGGTTGGAGCAGAACCTCCAAGAATTCTGGGTTTAGGAATACAGCAGGAATGGAGGGAGGTACAGGCAGGCCTCGAATCCCCAAAGGTTCCATTGGAAAGGCTCTTCTGGCTCTTCCAATGCAACTCCCCACCTCCACAAGGAGGCCCCTCTATGGCTTCCCCAGTTCACCCCTGCTCTGAACTCTCTCTGGGATGGAAAGCTCACTACAGGGCAAGGCATTCTATCCATCACTAATCATCAACAGCTGTGATGATTTTCAAAATCTTAATCACTCAAACACAGACCTCAGAGCTAGAAGGACCCTAAGAACCTAGAAGAGAAGACAGCAGAGCTGAGAATAGATTAGAACACAGACATGGAAGGTCAGAGCTGGGAGGACCCTAAGAGCCTAGAACAGAGGACAGCAGAGCTGAGAAGAGATTAGAACACAGATGTGGAAGGTCAGAGCTGGGAGGACCCTGAGAACCTAGAACATGGAGTACTAGGAGCAGGAGGCCCCTCAGAATGCAGAACAGCAGAGCTGAGAAGAGCCCTCAATAACAATAACTTATGCAGCACATCCTATGGGCCAGGCACTGTGCTGAACATTGGACGTCTGAGCCTCTGCTCCTTGGTCTCACAATCCCGTCTTTGTTTCTTAGATGCTGGGAGCCACAGGAGAGCAGACTCACGCCTTAAGAAGATTTGTCTGGTCATGCACAATGACCTCTCCTCCCCATGGTAGGAGCAAGGGGTGGGTGCTGGGATGTGGAACATGAGAAACATCTGGAATAGTGGAGCTCTGGGGGGAGAAGGGGAATCAATAGGAGAAAGACAGAAGAAAGTCTCCATCATGGTTAAGGTCCAGGCAAGGCTCAGTGATGATAATTCTATGTAGGCTTTAAGGTTGGAACAGTATTTTCTGTATGCTTTCTTTTCATAGCAGCCCTGGGAACGGGTGCTATCCACATCCCTAAGGCTGCCCAAAGTCACTCACTTGCCACTGGGATGCAGAAGGGGGCACCTTCACATTCAGGTCTTCCAGACTCCAAGTCTGACTTTCTATCCACTGAACCAATCAATCAATCAACCAATAAACTCTCATTAAGCCCCTGCTGTGTGCCAGGAAGTGTGTTAAGCATGCTACTTACCTGCCACCATAAATTTGCTATAGAACCGCTGGGTGTGATTGGTGACTTTGTCCAATGACAAAGTCCATTGCCCTTGTCCCAGGCAGCTGGACGGTGCCATAGTGCATAGAGCCCTCAGTGTGGAGTCAAGAAGACTCATCTTCATGAGTTCAAGTCCAGCCCCAGGTGCTTACTAGCTGTGTGACCCTGGGCAAGTCACTTAACCCTGTTTGACTCAGTTTCTTCATCTGTTAAATGAGATGGAGAAGGAGATGGCAAACCAGTCTAATATCTTTGCCAAGAAAACCCCATATGTGGTCACAGAGAGTCTGATGGAACTGAACAAGTGAATAAAAAAAAGCTGGGAGGGAAGGAAGAAGCTTGCTGGGGGTAGGGATCTACAAGGGAAGTGGAGGGAGTGAATGATCCCAGGTACCGCATCATTGAAATTACACCCTGTAGTGACTGGTGCCCTCTCCTCCCCCAAAAGGATTCCTCTGCCCATCCTTTACCTTCACTTGTCTGTCTCCATATGGTCTCCCCCACTCCTTCTCTGTGAAAGCCGGGACCTCGTTTTCTCCTTTCTTTGAATCCCCATCTTTAGCTTATTGGCTGCATATTGGTGCTTAATAAATGCTTATGGATTGTCCTGCACCTACTAACACAAACACACATTACCTCTCCTGATAGGGTATGGGAAGGGAAATAGACAAGCATTTATTAAGTGCTTGCTGTATGCAGTGCTAAGTGCTTTGCAAAGACGATCTCCAATTCTCTCAGCTCTGGGAGGCAGGTGTTATTATCATCCCACGTTACAGATGAGAAAGCAGAGGCTAAATGAAGCACCCAAGGTGACCCAGCTAGGAAATGTCTGAGGCCAAATTTGAACTCACGTCTTCCTGGCTCCAGCTGCCAAGAAGCATAAGCACCTTGAGGTAAGGGATTGTTTTGGTTTTTGTCTTTGCATCCCTAGGACCTAGTACTGTGCCTTGAATACAGCAAGTGATTAATCAGTACTTGTGCAAAAAGGAATGAGTAGCCATGGACACAGGGGTACAAGAACCAATTATGAGACTGAGGAGATAAGGCCCTTATGAAGATAGAAGGAACTGGAAGCAGGGCTGGAGAGTCTGAAGGACAAGTCCAGTGGGAGTGATGGAGGGAGCATGGGGGGGGCCAGCCCAAGGAGAGACAAAGACGGGAGAGTGAGGCCAGGCTTTGAGAGCCTCTCCAAGCCTCCTCCACTCTTAACAACATGGCCGAACCCAAGTCCTTCCTCCCCACTCCAAACTGGAGGACGCCATGTCCCAGGAAGTCCTTATGGCTGGCTCCACATGCAGCCGGGTCTCCAGTCCCCCCTGATCCTAGCGGCTCCTCTGGACCTGCTCCAGGTTGTCAAACCCAATTGGTTTTCTCACCATTTTTCTTAAAGATCATGACACTGAAAGATGAAGGAAAGGTGTGGCTCGAACAGAAACAAACTTCCTAGCCAAGACGGCTGACCTCCTGAGGCAAGCTCACTGCCCCCTCTTTCCTTCACAATCCAGTCACCCCTCATTCCACTAACACGGATGGCCTAGGTCGCTTTAAAAAAAGTTACCAGGGAAATCTGTATTTAATTTATGGGCAATTTATAATGGAACTCAACCATAGAAAATGTATACAAGTGCATGAGCCTGCGTGTCCGACCAGGGAAGACAGACAAGCTCAGCAATTATTAACATGGACTGTCTCCTCCATTGCCAGGTAGACGTTTCGATGGCCCAGACTTTCATTAATGTCGACCCCGAAAGGGATGGAGGCTCGAGGCCAAACATTCTTCAATTCTACGGAGTATGTCAGGGTGCTGGCCGATGACAGTGGATTTCGCCCCAGATTGCCAAAAACTTGTTTAAGTTTGGATGACGCCTGGGTTGCATTACTCGGACACCCTAGGCCAGCCGCCCACCATGGGCAAAACCTGTCCCTTTCATTTGCCCTGACCAGTCCCACCGCTCACTGCTTTGTTTGCAAAGCCGGGGATCAGTGGGACACCTTCATCCCCCACCCCCTCAATCCCAAGCCCCCCCTAAACCAGCTGCCTTCCCCCAGGTCCCCATGTGTGCCTGGAGCCAAGGAAGAGTTAAGGAACCTGAGCCCAGCCAAAAGCTATTTCCAGGGGACTTTGATCAAGTGATGCCGTAATCTCTGAAGGGAAGCATACTTCATTCTGAAGGTATTCTCTGGTGTTATTCCCAAGGAAGAGGCAGGCTTGTTTTCTGAACAGCAGACCTTTCTCGCTGCTATTACCTTGTCATTGGGAGAGTTCCCCATTACCCAAATAAGCCCGGCCAGGGAAAATGCTGGTGACTGGACGAGGGAGGGGACTTTGCACAATAGTCACATTTGCGCCTCCGGCCCCTTGATCCTGGGTGACCAGAGCGCCAGCACCCCAGCCCTCCTTCCCGCCTCCTCTGCTGGCTCAAGGGTCCCTGACCTCACTGGGATCGCTTCCCTCCTTTCTCAGCCCCAAGGGGAGCTGCAGACAGCCCGGACAATGGGAGAGTTTTGTTTTCCTGAACTCCCCAACCAAGGGCACATTGAAACATGTTTTTTCCTGGCATATTTTGACATGGTTCAGGTCAATTACCTCATTTTTCAACAATGGCGTGATTAAGCTGTTGTGCGGGTTATAAAATGATTTAATATGTTATTAACCGAAGATATAAACTATCAAAGTTTCAGTTTCCAGAGAGGGACTTAAAATATCAATTATGCTCAAGTCCAATTTGTATCCAGCCCAGGGCCTCCCCCCACCAAAAGCAAACAAAAGGCCGGCCGGTCAGCCTTGTTCCCAGGACTGCAGGAGAGCGCCCAGCCAGGCAGCTGGCTCACAAATTTCCTTTCTGTTGGCCAGTGGATCGAGTGGGTTTGCCATCACCAGAAAAACCAGACTCAGCCGGCTCGGGGCCTGCCTCCTCCCCTGGAAAGGGAGAGCAAGCCCAAAAGAAGGCTGACGCTAGCCTTCCTGCTTCAGCCTTGTCTGCTGCTGGCCCCGTGCGGGCCATCCACCCCCGTGTGCACATCATCTGTGAATGACAGAAAAGCCACTGTCCCTGCACACAGTTGGTCACCCCTCCGTGGCCTCCTCCAGCCCATGTCCAGCAGCCAGGGGCAGCCTGGCCAGGGCCAGAAGTGGAGGAGGGCACCCACTAGGAGAGTGCACCTGGTCACTTCTCCTCTGCTCATGACACACCAGAAGAGCCAGAGGGGACAGGCAGAGCTGGGGTCCGGACAGTTCTTAGACAAACCTGCCCAGGCTTAGAGGGTCTCTGCTCCAAAGCTGGCCAGGCAGTCCAGGAGGGTTTCCGAGGTAGACAATCCAAGGCAGGTCCAAGGCAGGCTTGACTCTCTGAGACACCGAGCTCAGAGATCTAAGCCTGTCTGGCACCTCTGGGAGCCCCTGTTCCAACCCTCCCATTATACAGGTGAGGGAACTGAGGTCCAAGGGAGCGAGGTAGCATGTCCAAGGTCACATGGGTAGCAGAGCCAGGACTCGGACCTCCCCTCCCCCAGTCCAGATCGTGAGAGAACAGAGAGGAAAAAAGTCTCTCAGAGGAGCCCAGTGCAGAGGCAGAATTCAAACACAGCTCCTCTGGCTCCCGCCCCAAGCTCCTGCTTTCTTGTCCCAAGGAGGCTTTGAGTCCCGAGACTGTGGGGGGCCATGGCAGGATCCCCTTCACTGACAGACCAGGGAGTTCAGGGAGCTCAGCCTGGTGGAACTGGCCTAGCCTTGGGGCAGCCTTGCTGTGTGACCCTGGTCAGGTCCCTTAACCTCCCTGAGATCCAGGCAACAGGCTGAGGTGCCAAGGTGCAGAGGTGCTAACCTGCTTCAGCAGAGGGAGTTTCCTCCCCTGGGAGTCCTCATGCCAGGGAAATCACGCACCTGGTCCCTCTCCCTGTTGGGCACAGTCCTTGGGTGGGCTCCTCAGCCCTTCCCCAACCTGGCCCCTCTGTGCCTGGCCCGTCTTACACATTCTCCCCACCTTGCGCCCTGAGGTCCAGTCACCCCAGCCTGCCCCCAGCTTCCTTCTACAGCCAGCCTCTGCAAGGCTGCCCTCTGCAGGGCCTGGTTCCTGCCTAGTCGGCCTGCCTTGTTCATGTGCGGTCCCGTCATGTGTGTGTGCATACGCATCATGCATGGACTGGCACACACATGTGCCATGTGTGCCCGTGCATGTCTGTGTGTGTCTGTCTTGGCTTGTGTGTTGTGTGTCCACATGTGTGTGCTATGTGTTCCCACACATGTCCTTGTGTGCCCACACATGTATGTGTGCCCATGCCTGTGTGTGTACATGTTCCCCCCTTAGGACAGAAGCTCCAGGGCAGGGAGACGACTTGGCTTCTGTCTGGTCTCTGTCCTTCCACAGCCTCCAGGCCTGATCCTGTTCCCTCAGTGATTGGCCAGCACGCTGGTCTGTGTGCGCACAGGGGCTGCACGTCTGTGTCTACACACCGCAGGTGTGACAAGGCTCTGAACAGACCAGCAGAGCCGCTGTCCTCCATCACGGCACCCAGGAAAGCTGGCGTGGCCGGGCGCGTGCATATCATCTCCTTCCCAGTACCTGGGGGAAGGCGCCATCATTGTCCCCATTTCACAGAGAAAAACTGAGACCAGGACAGGGAAGCAGCACGCCCACCAGCAGTGAAGGCCCCTCAGCCTTGGCGAGCTACCAGTAGGGACATCTCAGTGCCAGAAACCCAGATGGCCAGGCCCAGCGGCCTCCATTGGCAGCTTGTGTAGTATGAGGAGGCAGCCACACTCACACACTCACAACACACACAGCACTCACACACTCACAACACACACAGCACTCACACACTCACACCACATACATACACTCACACACGCACACATACACATATACTCACAGATACACACCACACACACACACACACACACACACACATACACACTCACACATGCATACACACTCCTACCTGGGTGTTACCAGCACAGCACTTGGGCAGATTGTAAACAGCCCAGACTACCTGTCAGTAGAACCGTCCTCCTTGCCACCAGCCCTTGGCCAAAGACTGGGTTCAAACAAACCTGCCTGATACTCAGCGGGGGCCAGGATAGGCAGCCTGAGGGCACCCAAGACTCCTGGGATGGCTGCAGCTGAGACCTTCCTAAAAGTGACAAGGCTTTGGCTGGCAGATGCAACTTGCTAGAAATCCCTAGGGCAGTGTTGTCCTGGTCTGAAACTGAGAAACAGGCCCAGAGAGACGCGGTCCACCCTATGAGGGTAAAGATGGTGCCTAGGGGGCCAGAAGCTCAGAGGATCAAGCCCCTGCCTGGAGTGGCTGTGGACAGTCAAAGCTGTTCCCAAGCCAGCTCTGCCCTGGGCAGTGCCAAGGACGACAGGCCCCCCAAGTTTGCCCCAGGGCCCAGCTCCCCACAATAATGTGCCATGATAAGGTAGAATTCCCCACCCCAGAATTAAATAGAGCCTTGAATTGGGCGGGGTTTTTCCTTTATCGAGGACAAAAGCAGAATTCCAGCACGTCCCAGCAAACCTGGCAGGAAACATCTCCTAATGCTCCATTTCTGCTGCTCTGTGGCCTCACTGAGCAGGGAGCCTGAGAGATGAGGGGCAACACCAGTTCTCAAATCTCAGTGGGGACAGCCCTGGAAAGCCCTGGAGCCTGATTCCAAATGGAAGAAGAACCAGTCCCCGCTAACCCATGCTGAGTATTTCAAGGTGTTTCTCTGGTTGTAAAGATTCTCCCTCCAATGCCAGGTGGCCTGGCACAAGGAAGAGGGATGGAGCATCTTCCTGGTGGCTACTGGCCCAGGGGGGGAGCTTCAGACATCCTCCACTTCTGTAGCCACGGACAGGCCACGTGAGCCAGGACAACCATGGCTTGGTTGCCTGCAGGCTGCTGGGTTTGGCTGGGGGGTCCCTGGGTCCGGGGTCCTGGGGGGCAATTTTTCAATAGAGGTTTGTGGTACTTAGAGAACCATGGGAAAAGACAACTTGGAGAGGTTGTCTGTTCCTCCAGCTGCTTATTTTACGGTCCCAAAGGATTCTGGGGAAAGACATCAAGATAGAAATATTTTGTCTGGTGAGCAGAGCTCGGAGCTGCTCGGGAAGGGCCCAGGGACTTCCTCCTGGTGGGATCAGGGGGACCCAGAGCTGGCCAAGGAGCCCCAAGTGGTCCTCCAGCCTCAGCCTGGAGCCCCCCAAGCACAGCAGGCCCACACCTCTCCAAGCCAGGAGCTGCCTCCTGGGAACTCTGACTGTGATCTGGGGCCAAAGAGGACAGGTCCAGTGGCTCTCCTCCAGGCAGCCCTTCACAGCCTCAAAGGCAGCTTCTCAGAGCCCCAGCCTTCCCTTGTCACTGCTCAGCGTCCCAACGCCTTGGGCAGATTCTCTAAGGATACAACTCAGGGCCGCTCTTCATACCCTTCCACTCCCCTGGACGGCCTCAGTCATGAACGGCCTTCCTGACCTCTACCAGCCAGGGTTGAAAATGCTGCCCCAAGGGAGGCCTGGGCCAGCCGGGAGGGGGGCTTTTAACGTCCTCCAAGGGGCTTTACCTTTTTAGCATCATAGGTGCATTGCACGCCCTAGTGCGTCATATTCTATTTAAAAACATACAAGCAATTAGGCAGGGTTACAAAGGAAGCAATGATATTTAAATACAGTTATCACAAAAATTTCAAACAAGTTTCCAGATGCCAGCTGAAGCCCCTGCCCTAGAGACCAGAAGACTGAGGCTTCCTGAGCCAACAAAACAATCCACGGCCACAGATCATGCACCTAGTATGTTCCAGGTGGGTACTGAGCTACTCCAGCCAGAGAGCATTTGGCTGCTGTTTGGAGCAGTGACTGGAGAAGAGGGAGCCCGCGGGTGCTGAGCTTGGGGCCGCTCGAGGTCCATCCCAATGCCTGGTCTTGGGATCTCCGAAGACCCTCCCAGCTCTAAGGCCTAACGTCCCTCCTCTGGGCAGACACAGAGACAGGAGACTGGCACCCACATTCTGCCATGGCTCCTCATCCCCTACCAAATCAAGTCCTTGGCATTCAAGGCTCTTCCCAGATTGGCCCCAACGTGCTCCATCATCTGTCCTTTGTGGAAATGGGGTCAACGGAGGTGGCTGCCCAGGTGTGCTGAGCTGGGAAAGACTGTGGGAATGAGCCTGGCCCTCAGCAGAGGCCAGTTATTCAGTCAGCCGACAAGCATTGGTGTCAATCTTCCTTCTGGTCTCCCACACACCTCAGCCTAATTTCCTCCCACCTGGCCACTACCAATGCTCTCTTGTTGCCCAGAGCACCCTCCTGCCACTTCCCCACCTCCAAGGACTAAACCAAATCCCAGGTGCTCCTTGAAGGCCTCCCTGATGCCCCCAGCTTTAGGGACACCCCTTCTTCTGGCAGACAGTATGTCTTCAGCACCCGCCATGTGTATGAATATGTGACTGTAGAGGAAGCATCAGTCAAGGGCCGGCTGTATGCCAGCCCCCAGAGGAGGGGCACCAGCATTCTGCAGCACCAGTATTCCCTGTTCCTGCCTCATGGCCTAGGATGCAGCAGGCCCTCGAGGAATGATTGTCGAATTGGTTTGGTTGGAGAAGACTCTCCAGGGTCTGTCCCCAGTGCCGTTGGCTCATAGGGCAGACAGCAGCCCTTGGAGCCAGCCCACTCCCATTGCAGAGGCCCACTCAGCAAGCAGAGGCACAGCCTGGCCTCCTTCATCTGTCACAGAGAAGGGGCTTGAGTCAGGGCACAACCAACGCTCCTGCTAACCCTTGCATTCCAAGACAGCCAACAGAACATAAGGGAAGAGACCGCAGCTCTGTGGTCAGAAGACCCAGGTTCAGATCCCACATGGATCTTGGTTTCTTCTCTGCAAAATGACCGACTTAGCCTCTGACCTCTGAACAGTCTCAACAATGGTAATAACCAGTGTTTGCCCAAGTCTTTGAGGTGACATCTGGGTCCTCACAACCCTGGGAAATGGGTGCTATTACCGTCCCCACTTTATGGACGAGGAACCTGAAGCCGATGCCATCAAGTGACTTGACCAACTAAGGCCAGACTTTAAATCAGAGCTTCCCGACTCTCTGTCCAGCACTTTGCCCCCTCTGCCACCCAGATAAAAAAAGAAAACACAATTAAATGAATGTGCCTAGTAAGGAAGTTACACTATCTCCATATTCAGGTAAAATGTGAACCTAGAAAACTCAAGAGAACCAACAAATAAATTACTGATGGTAATAAATTATTTCATTGAAACAGCAGGACACAGAATAGAAATGATAAGATCACCTTTCTGTGTAGCACCCCAAGAACTAAGAGAGCATGGAAGAAAGGGAACCTCTCCTAATGGAAGCCAAACGTTGGGGCGCCCACTGAGCCGGGCGTCTGCTGAGCCAGCCGTCCAAGCGGCCCAAGCCCTTCCCAACCACTGAGGCAGAAGCCCAGGGCCAGCAGGCCAAACGGAAGGGTGTCCCCAGCTGGGGCTTACGTCAGGCAAGGGGCCTGTTCACATGCCCACGAGTCCCGGCTCAGCTCGTGCGTTTCACATAAACTAATTCAAACATAAACGGTTACTTCATAGGACTGAAGTCATTGTTGAAGATGAAGCAATCCTGAGAGGGACGAGGAAGACTGCCCAGGTCCTAGCACGCATGGGAAGCACTTCTTTCCTCTCGCTGAAATCTGTCTCCCCATAACTTCCACCACTGACCGGCGGTCTAAGCAAAGTGCCCTGGGGAGGGCCGCCCCTCACACACCCAAAGATATCCAGGAGGGCTCCCCAAGTCTGACGCTGAATAACCGGTTGCTGTGGAAGAGGCATGTGGTACCCTGGATAGCGAGCCGGTCTTGGGATCAGTCAGATCTGGGTTCCAGTCCTGCCCTGACACAGGGGTATCCTGGAGCTCCTTTGACCAGGTTGTTGGATGGTCAGTGGGAAATATACAGACACAGACACAGACACATTCACACACACACACACACACACACACACACACACACACACACACACACACACCCCTCAGCTTTCTCCATAAAATAAAAGCATTAGTAGAGGGGCACTCCAAGGCCCTCCCAGTGGTCAAAGCCGCATCCCTAAGGGGACAGACAGATGGTCCCTAAGGCCCTGCCTGGCTCTCATGCCACAGTCTCTATTTCTCTCCTCAATGCTGATACTTGATTATTTTTTACATAGAGGAGCATTGTCTGGTAAAAAGTAAAAATAAGCTGTGCTCTAAGCAGACCCGAAAAGTCTCAGACCCAACCACTCCTGTTGAGACAATGAGGGTTCCTAGACCTACAGCCTTTGGCGGCCTCTCTGCTGCTGGCCTTTCTCACTGACCAGGAAACTAACTCCTAGGAAAGTTCTCCCCACTCACAGAGGAAGAGAGACACCCACTGGACAAGTCAGAAAATGTCGCCCTGGCACTGAGCAGCCTCGCTGCCCCACACTCTAGAAACCCCGGGGGCACATCCTGGTTTAGATGGGGATCAGGGCTGTCAGGGTGCAACCAGCGACATCTGCCCCCAGGACCAGCCCTAATCAGAAGCCAAGCCACAGGTCACAGAACCTTCCTGTGAAAAGTCAGGGATGCCAAGCCCCTTCATTGTACATGTGGGGAAACCAAGACTCAGAGGGGTGAAGGGACTTGGCTAAAGTCACACAAGTTAGGAGCAGACCCAAGATGGGGCTCCAGTCCTCCCAGCTCCCAACACAAGAGATCAATTAGCACGGAGGGAAGGAGGGATAGAGGGAGGGCCAGAACCCGTCTGAGCCACAGTTAGCAGGAATCACAGGTAAGAACTTTCCGGTGCTCTCATTTACCTTCCAGAGAGGGGGGAGACCTAAACTCTAGGAAGATCTGGAGGCATGAGACTAGTGACCATCACTGACTGAGGCCTTGGGAGGGTCCCTCTCCCTCTCTCTCTGGACCCCCATTACTTTTCCCAAAGGAAGGTCTTGCTCCAGATCAGAGGTTCCCAGACTGATTTAGCTACTGCCTCCTTTTGGAAAAAAAAAATTAATCATCCCTGGAAATCTACTTTCTTTATCCCTTTAATGTTTTTTGATTTGTATAATTTCAAAAAAATATGTATTTTTAAATGACACATCTTAAATTCAGTAATTTATTGTAAATTTTCAGGGTCTTTCCTGCATTGAAATTTTGATGACACAATATTGTGTCATGTAACTAACTATATCATATTTTATTGTAAACAGCTTGTTACATGTACATACTCCTGCCGGTGTACGCTGGACTTCCCAACAATGTGCCACAAGCTTACCTGCCAATGCTCGTTTATTAAGACCTGTCAGCAGACTTAACCACTGTTTGGTTATAACTTGCATTTTGTATGTTCATTTGGAAAATAACTCTGTTCTGGTACACAACACATAAAACATGTACAAATGGGTTTTCAAATTTCTTTTTTTTCTTTATGCTTCCACTGCCCCCTTATTTTTATTGAAAGCCCCCTGGTTTCACCAAAGGCTACTATCACCAATGGTTCATTCCAGCACAGCCACCACCACCACCTGTGGGGGGAAAGGGGGGAAAGGCAACATTGCCCACTCTGGGAACCTGCGCAATACTCTGATGTCCCATCCGGATCTGGCCGTCAGTGATTCTGGCTTCCCTGTGAGTGCTATCAGAGACTGTATGACATTGGCAGAGAGCCCTGAGCTGTGCGTCAGGTCTGGTTTATAATCCTGACTCTGACAATGTGACCCTCAGTCTCATCCTAAATCCCATAAAGAGGCTAAACAAGACAATCTCAAAGATCCCAGTTGGGACAACCCACGTTCTTTTTTATTATTATTATTAATTTGTTTATTTACTTTTAGTTTACAAGATTCAGTTCCACAATCCCTTGAGTTTCACATTTTTTCCCCTCCCTCTCCCCCGACCCTCCATGGTGGTGTGCATTCAATACAGGATCTGCAGATACTTTCACATTGTACAATAGTCTGGTTGTATAGAAGGGTTGTAACCAATGGAGTGAACAATGGGAAAGAAGAAAGAAAACCAAACATGGAAAAGAATGATAGCATATAGTTTGCTTCAGTCTCCATTTAAACTCTGGTCTTTCTAGATCTTTCTCTGAATGTGGATAGCTCCTTCCATTCATTCTCTGTTTTAAGGTCCTGACACTCCAGGTTCTGTGTTCTAAGGTCCCTCCCAGCTCTGACATTCTCTCTTCTAAAGACCTGACACTCCAGGTTCTGTCTTCTAACAACCTGACACTCCAGGTTCTGTGTTCTAAGGTCCCTCCCAGCTTTGACATTTTCTGTTCTAAGGTCCTGACATTCCAGGTTCTGTGTTCTAAGATCCTGACATTCCAGGTTCTGTGTTCTAAGGTCCCTCCCAGCTCTAACACTCTGTTCTAAGGTCCCTCCCAGATCTAACACTCTCTCTTCTAAGGTCCTGACACACCAGGTTCTTTGTTCTAAGGTCCTGACATTCCATGTTCTATGTTCTAAGATCCCTCCCAGCTCTCACATCCTCTGTTCTAAGGTCCTGACATTCCAGGTTCTGTGTTCTAAGGTACTTCCCAGCTCTGACACTCTCTGTTCTGTCTTAAAATCTCTCCCAGCTGTGGTTCTGTAACCACTTTCCAATCTGTCTCTAAGAGAGCTAAGCACACTGGCAGGGAAAGGCAGGCTGGCATGTTCCATTCCCCCATGCTGCCTCCCTTAGCCACTGACTGTATGGGTGGTCCATGTGATTGGCAGGCAGGCAGCTACTTCAGGCAGACTCTGAATATCCTCCAAACTGCATCCTTTCCCCCGCCCCAACAATTCAGGTGAGGTGGAGGCTGCTGGACTGGAGGGGAGGCAGTGTGGAAATATGGCTCTGGCCAATGTAGAAACCCAGGAGGCCAGCACAGGCTCCCCCTCAGCCCCTCCCAGTCTGGCCTTACGTCTTCTACCTTCAGGAACTTGTCATCACTCCTGAGCATCTTAGGCTGACCTACGATTTTGGGGTGAATGTCTGCCTGAATCCCACTGATTTGCTATGTGACCCTCAGCAGGCGCTTCCACTCTCTGGGCCTCTCTGTGAGGTGAAAGGACTGGATAGCATCATTCTAAGGTCTCTCCCAGGTCTCAAATGTGACAGTTCCACAATGATTCTAGTCCCAAAACAGATGGAGACCTAGCCTGTCCTCTGCTCCCCCAACCTCAATGTCAGAATTCAGAAACCCTGGGTCCCAGATGCCCAGAAGCCACCCTTACCCTTCTTCCCCCCCTCCTCACTTGAGCACAAGAAAGGAACCTTGCCACTCAGAGGGCACAGAGGTTTTCCTGCTGCCGTTTGCCAGCCTTCTGTGAAACAGCAAACAAAGTGGCAAGGGCCAAGCCTGGGAGGTCTTCATGCCAACTCCAGGGGGACTCGGGGCAGGCCATCCCAGGAGGGTGCAGGGCCTCCACAGTAAATCCTATCACATTGGTGGGTACTGCTTGGGACCAACCCCAAGAGCCACCAGTCTGAGGATAAAGCACAATATTCTCAGTGACTGCAATGTGTTCTCTCCCTAGGACTCCCCCAGACCTCAACACTCAGGGGCTGCCAGAAGGGGCCCAGACAGAAGGCAGCGGCTGCAGGTGCTGGCCAAGGCCAGACATTTGGACTCAGGACCAGAGAGACCCGACTCGTGCCTCCTGGTGCTCCAGCCAGCTCGCTGCAAAGAGACCAAGAGTTCATATCAACAGCACAGATGGTTCTTGTTTTCACAAAAGTACAAATAAGCCTGATTGTTTAGATTGAATGAAAACAAATTTTCAAAAATTCCCCATTAACAGAATGATAGAATCATGGAATGTCAGAGCTGGAAGAAGAGCCCTGAGAGCAGAGAACAGGGAATATCAGAGCCAGGAGGGTCCTTAGAACATGGAAAAGAGAATGTCAGCCCCGGAAGGGACCTTGGACCACAAAGGAGGATGTGAGAAATGGGAGGGGGACCTCAGAACAGAGAACAGGAGGGATCAGAGCTGGCGTGGGTCTGGGACTCATTCAATTCCACGATTCAGTTCAACAAAGACTTTTAAGTATCTGTAATGTGTTGATGCCTGGGCTACAAAGACAAAAGCCAGATGGCTCATCATTCCTCCCTCCCATCTTTACAGACCTGGTCCTAGAGCCAGGGAACCCAGCCTCTGCTTACAGCCTGAAGGGGCTTCCCAACAGGCCCATTAGAGAAATCCCTCAAGCCAAAGAGAAGTAGAACTGCCCCACTCAGTGACTGGCCTCAGCTGCCTCTTAGCCCTAGGCTGCGACTGATCTAAGTGCTCTTGCCCAGGCCCAGCTGCTCTCCCCAACCTCAAAGCAGTCCAGTGGGATTAGAGTGGCCCCCTGAATTAGCAGGCTGGGCAAGGAAAAACCAGAGGGCAATGTGGAATGGGACCTGGGAGGTCCAGCACCACTCCCCACCTCCTCCAGGACAGACATGGTAGGAAAGAAGGAGTGGAAGTCTGTGGGCAAGATGGGAAATGGGGGGGGCATACTATGGGGCACCAAGGCATAGCCATAGCCCCCTCTTACCCTCCATGGAGCAGATCCCACATGTGAGGGCTCTCAGCTCCCTGGGTTCCACTCAACTGAGCTGGGTGTGGTTGCACCCCCAGCTGTTCCCAAGGCCCCCTGAGCACACCCTCTTGTTGGAAGCCTTAAAAAGCTAGGCTCACTGAGTGTGGGGTTCCTGCTCTGTTCCAGAGCCTCCCTGGATGCCCCCAGGTGCCATGATCCCAAGGTGAGGCAGCAGCCATGGGGTCTGCTGGATCCTTGGTCCTCTCTTCCTTTCCTTGCCCCCCTCAACCCAAGTCCGTTTTTCTCTCACAGAATTTCACCCTTGCCATCTCCCCTGTTATTCTTGCTGCTGTTCTTGCTGTGGCCAGGCTTGGAGGGGATCCCCCAGCAGCCTCTCATGCTCCCTGCAGGTGGGTAAGAAGGAAGGTAGTTCTCCCTCCAACCTGGGCTCAGGCACCTCCTAATCCCTGGGCCTGGACAGCCCCCTCTTTGCTCCTCCTCTGGGATGCCTTCCCTGATTTCTCTCTTCCCTTTTGGCTGTGACCTTGCCTCCTCAGCTGTGCTTGCCCCAAAATATGTGTTACTGGTGGAGGAGGGAAGGCAGTATAGGTTTGTGTCTTACTCCAGACTAGACCAGGAGCTTCCTAAGAGAAGAGCCTGGCCTTATCTCCTTTCTGCCTCTTCCCCAGGGCCCAGCCCTGGCCTCTGCTCCCACTTGGAGGCAGTCTGGTACAGAGGGGTGAGCTCTGGATCCCAGATCCACCCAGAATATTAGCCCCTAGAGGGTAGGAACTAATCTCCCTTTCCCAGGGCCCAAGGCCCAGGTACCAACCTAGGGCCTTTGGACTTGTGGGTTAGGAAGTGATTCCAGTCTGGGTTACCCAGGTTCTCACTTTACCCAAGAACTGGACAGATTCCTAGAGATACAAAGGGAACAGAACTGATCTGTGCCCTCTCTGCTTCCCCAGGATCCGTGGAGAGCCACTGCCTCTCCAGGATGTTTTGGCTAAAACTAAACCACACCTTCCTGGAAGGGAAAGACTTCAGTCTGGAGCTGGTTGGTGAGTTTGAAGCTGCCTCATTGTCCTCTCTAAACAGAGTCCTGACTGGGGAGGTAGGGAGTGGCCTGAGCCCTAGCACTTTGGTCATACCCTGCTGCGTAAGTTCTCTGTTCTGGGGTTGATGGCCAGAATCCCAGATGTGGTAGGACCCTAGGGCATCTGGTCCAATTCGCTGACAAGGGGGCATCTAGCCTCTGCTAGCAGACCTCAGATAGGAAGCACAAAGAATGCTTAACCCTCTCCACGTTTCAAAGCAGCCCATCCCACCATGGGATTTCCCTAAGGGTTAGAGAACCCTTCCTTATGTCTACCTAAGGCCTGTCTCTGAGGCTGCTGAACAGTTTCTTAGACCATAAAGGACCCAAGGTGAAAACTTAGGTGGATCTTATACTCTCTCTAAAAGGGTGTGGCTTAAGGGGGCAGAGCCAGATGCTTCCTTCAGGCTAGGCAGGGAGCCTCCCCCAAGAACGACAGTGACTGCTTTCTGAGTGATCAAATCTGCAATACCCCAATGCCCCTCCTTTTGGGGAGGCTGGTATAGGAGGTTGTAAACCTAGCTTTAAAAGAACATGGGACTGTTGCCAAAAGATGGTTCTCCCAAAAGTCTCAGCTCCAGCACCTGCCTCAGGGGTGAAGCATGGTGGGGTGTGGGGCTTTGGAGGGCCCCACATTGACCGTGGATTCCCTTTCAGATCCCAGTGGTCAGGCAACTGTCCCCTTGAAGGCCGAGTTGGCCTTCTGCTATGGCTATGTCCTGTCCTCAGATGTATGGGGAAATCCTGTGTTCTGAGCATCTCTGCCGAGCTGCCACATGATGAACTGGGTGAAGTATTTGGGGGCTTGTCTTCTGAGTTCACGGCAGCCATCCTCGAGTATGAGACAGAAGAAGTCTGGCTCATCCTGGGCCCAAATGAGAGAAAGGGGGAGGGGGCTTCAGAGAAGCAGATGAGAGGAAACACTTTCGAAGAAGCAAGCTTGGCCAAAAGTAGGTGAGGTCCTCCCAGAGCAAGTAGAGAAGGGCACATGTCCCAGGACCAGGGAGCCAGAGGCAGCTGTGGCTGGGAGGAGGATGGGGCCTGACAGGAGCAACTGAAGCACCAGGCTGATGAACCAGTGCAATTCTAGGCTCCTTAGCAGGGAAGTAAATGGCAAAGGGTTGCGTAAGACACCCCTTGAGCATTGTCTGTGGCTTCCTTCTGATTCTCTATCCCCAGGACTCTGAGCCCCCTTCACCCAAATCCCACTAAAGTATGAGCATAAACATTGCCTATCTAAACCACAAGGTTCTCAAACTTCTTCTTGATAACAGGAAGTGGTCAGGAAGGCCTCTTCTCTTCCTGGGGGATGGACGGTTTTCCCTGGGTGTCAATATAAATGTGTCCAGGCTTTCTGACCCCCAATGCCCACCACCTACGTCCACACAATGCATTGTACCTATGGCTCTGGGCCCCCAGAGAGATTCTCTGTGAGGAAAACTACATGGAGGTAATAATCCAGAAAGTGCTGAGGGGCAGGAGTCTTCCTAGGAGTGGGTGGAGTTGGGAAATCCATCCCCCTGCCCCAAGGCCGGTGGGAGCTTCACCTCATCTACTGCCAGTACCCCTGGACAAGGCCACTTCAAGCTGCACCAGCCAAGTGTGTCCAGGTGGTACAATAATTGGGAAGGGGAGGGGTTATGGGGAAGGAGATAGAAAGGATGTGGGGTGGGGGGGACAGGGAGAAGCATGATAAACTTGGCCCTGGTGTGGGGTAGTAGGACTGAATAATCTGCCCTCATGTTTCTCTGTGGTTTACAGACTCCTTTAAAAGGACCCTAGTCAATTCTCTACGGTCCCACAAGGTAGACAGCACAAGCAGTAGTAGTCCCATTCTACAGATGAAGAAACAAAGGCTGAAACGGAGCCCTGGCTACATAAACGTGAACTCTGCGTCAGAGATCAGAGTCAAGCCCAGTCCTCCCCGTCCTCTGGCGCAGCAAGGGGCGGCTGCACCACCCTGGCGCTCTCTGCAAGCACAAGGGTACCTAAATGCTTTTCTTGGGCTCATTTCTGCTGGAGAGGCGACAAACGAGGATTCTCTCTGTCCATGGTCCTAACTAGCAAAGAGCCATTGAGAGCAGCCTCCTCTCCAGAGCCCGACTCGCAAGCCTCTTCCTTCAAGATCATCGAGCCAGGGGAACAATAACCAGGTTTCTTAGCAGGTCTCGGTAAAGACTGACATGCCCACAGTCTCTGAAGCCAAAGTTCTGGAGCAGCGGTCCTCGAGGGGGGGGATGGAGTAGGAAGCAGAGAACCTCGGTACACCCTTCGTCCCTCCCCCCACGGGGCCCCACCCGGGCCCCAAAGTTTGCTTACCAAAATCACAAAGGTCAGGGTTTCTAGGAACTCCAAGGTTTGCAGGACGCTTTTGTGTAATAGATGCAACATTGTATATTATTTCAACAGTACAGTAACACGCAAAGGAAAGATGTTCTCTCTGATTTCCACAACAATCATAGGAGGCATTGTTCTTATTCCCACCCCGCCCCACTTACTTTTAACAGATGCTGAAACTGGGGATGAACAGGGAAGGAGCTTGGGGGGGTTCACACAATTAATAAGTGCCTGAGGCCAGATGCGAACTCCGGTCTCCCCACTGCATGCTCCAGCTATCCCACCTTTCTTGTTTTGTCTTGTTTTTTTATTGGAAAGGGGAAGGCAGGACAATCGGGGCTAAGTGACTTGCCCAAGGTCACACAGCTGGTTAAGTGTCAGGTGTCTGAAGCCCGGTTTGAACTCGAGTCCTTCTGACTTTAGGGCCAATGCTCTATTCCCTGCACCGCTTAGGTGCCCCTACCCCACCTTTCTTGTAGCCCTTTTATGGCTCAAAGGACTCTCATGAGCCTCCCAGACTAGAGGGCTGTAGGCTTAAATTGTGGTTGTGTGTACAGCTGTTGGAATGCAGTCTTCCCTTCTCCTTTGGCCTGGGTATCATCCCTAGTGCAGCTAGGTTGCCATATCCTAATTCACCAGGAGGTGGCACCACTCAAGCCCAATTCCAAGACCCTTTGTCAAAAACATTTAAGTGCCTAAGAAATGCTGGCCATACTAGGGTGACCCTTTACCCTCAGGGAGCTTCTCTTCTAGAGGGCTTTGCATCATTAGAAAAGGAATATTTCTAGGTCAAGTAGAAGGTGGTTTGGGTTTGTCTGGGTTTTGGGGGGCAAAGGGGGAAGATAAGTCACAGTCATTTCCCACACAGAAAAGGAACCTCTCTTAACAACCCCCCTCATTCTGCAGATGCCCAAGAGGTCCAGTCCAGGACAAAGGACTGAAGCTCTCACCTCACTCCCTTTGGCAGGCCTGAGAAGCTTCCTATAAAACATGGCAGATGGTATTTGAACCACCCACGGGCAGAAGGATCACGGAGGTGAGCAGAGCGTCCAAGCTGGGTTATGGCTTCAACAACACCGGTGCCAGGGTTTTCCTGCAATTGCCATATTCGACCAATGAGTTAGAGACCGCTCTGGTGAGCGCCACCCCTGACCCCATGGGACACTTTGGTGGGCTCTCCCCCGACTCTGCCCCTCCTCTCCTCAAGCAGGTAGAAGGTGTGTCCATCACCACAGTCCACTCCACAGCCTTGTACAAGCAGAGATAGCTGCTGCTTCTGATTGACACAACTGTCTCCTGTCCTGTTGGCAAGTGCCCAGCCTTGAGCCCAGTCCCTAAAGTGAGAGAAAAGGCATGGCAGGCTCCCACCTCCTAGGAAAGGTCAACCCTGTTTGCCTCACTTTCTCCATCTATACAATGGGGAGAATAACAGCACCCATCTCATGAAGATGTTGTAATGAGATAAAACCTCCAGAGCTCTCTGAAAACCTTAAAGTGCTATCAAAATGCTCATCGTTATTATTTCTGCTCCAGAAAGCGCCTCTGTGTGTCAGGCTTGCCTTCCCAGAAGGCTACGCCAAGTACAGTGACCACCTCTAGGGCCTTCCCAGAAGGCCACGCCAAGTACAGGGACCACCTCTAGGGCCTTCCCAGAAGGCCACGCCAAGTACAGGGACCACCTCTAGGGCCTTCCCAGAAGGCCACGCCAAGTACAGGGACCACCTCTAGGGCCTTCCCAGAAGGCCACGCCAAGTACAGTGACCACTTCTAGGGCCTTCCCAGAAGGCCACGCCAAGTACAGGGACCACCTCTAGGAAGGGTCAGTGATCAAGGTTGTGCCAAAGAGACTTTCTAAGCGGCTGTTTGTGAGGGATGTTGCTGAGGGGATTCTCAGCAGCATATGGATGGCCAAATGGTCTGAGTCTTCTCCATGCCTGCTGCCTTCTCCATGCTTCTGGCTCCCTGGGCAGATCCAGATGGTGGTAGGAGTTTGGGGCATTACCCTCAGCACCCCAGATTTCTGTGCAGCTTGGCTGCTGACTTCCTGTAGCCCAGCAAGGAGAGAGCTCTTAGTCCTACCCAAGGACTGAGGAAATCATGGTGGGCCAGAGGAGCAGGACTACTGGCCCCAGGCCTTTTGCCTCCTTTGCTTCTCCCTGCTCTGAGAGAGTGAAATGTGTGTTTTCTGGTCTGCAGGTAGCCTCAGCATCACCCCCAGCAGCATTACTTGGGTCATCCCAAGCATCCTCCCCTCACTGACCCTTCATCTAGGTGCCTTCAGGTCGGAAAATGTCTCCCTAGGGGTTGATGGCCAAAGAGTAACTGACCCACTATCCTATGGCTATGGGCTCCACTCTTAACGTGACCCACATTGAAGTGACCAGCCCTGTGGGCACCAGAGGGGGGCAATCACAGGTGAGTATCCAGCAGAGGCAGTGCCTAGGTTAGCAGCTGGGCACTGAAGCCAGATTCAAGCCTTCCTCTTCAGCGATGGCCATTAAGACCTGCAAAGGTGGGCGGCAGAGGGCGGAGCAGAGCTCCTGCTGGAAGGACTCTCCTACCTGTTCTAGGGATAGCCTTCCTGAGATCAACTTGCCTTGGCTCCCTTTAAACCTAAGCTGTGCTACAGAAGCCTTTGGCTTCCCCTATAAAGCATGTCAGGACAGCTAGGTGGCCCAGTGCAGAGTGCTGGGCCTGGAGCCTGGAAGACCTACCTGAGTTTAAATCTGGCCTCAGACTCTAGCTGTGTGACCCTGAGCAAGTCACTTAACTCTGTCTGCCTCAGTTTCCTCATCTGTAAAATGAACTGGAGAAGGAAACAGCAAATCACTCCAATGTGTCTCTGCCAAGAAAACTCCAAACAGGGTCTTGACAAGTCAGACAGGACTGAAACCACGGAACAACACAGTGTGGTGCCAGGCTGATGACCTCTGGGTACCTCCCATGCAAATAGTTGGTTGTGTAGGAGGCTTACTCAGTGACTTACCTGGCCCCTTGTATTCTCGTTCTGAGGAAGGTAGTGCTCATATTTTCTTAACCCCATTTCACAGATGAGGAAGCTAAGGTTAAATGATTCTAACTGGTCACAGCAGAAGCAAGGTTCCATGTTGGAATGTTGACCCACAAAATCAGGTTCTAACGAGCCCCATCCCCAGAGTAAGAGTAAGTCCCAGGAAGACGTGGGTCTAAGCCCACTCAGGGCACAAAGGGCCAGAGGTGTAGGGATCCAGAAGGAAAGTGACTGTCCCTGCCCTTGGGAGCTGGCACAGCATGGACTCAGTCACTCGACTCTATAGGGGATCTGTCCCCATGGAAGAGAGTGAATCTATAAACCTTTGCATGGATGTCTATGGGGGGGGGGGGGCTTTCCTCTACTGGCAATCTAGGGGTGGGGAGGGGGAAGACCAGCACCCAAAGCTTCTGTGGTAAGGACAGAAAAGGGAACAGAAAGGAGCCCTCTCCCTCCCCACCACTCATTTGGATCCGGTGTCCGTGCGATCAGAGCCCTCTTACTGTGGGACCGATGACTCAGTCTTAGCTGCTCTAGACCTTCAGTCTGTCTGCTAATGGTCACTCCCATGGGGCTCACCCCCTGCTCCCCTCCCCTTCCCTTCCCTCTAAAGGACTGCTTTAGACCCTGGGGAGGGGCAGAGAACAGGCAGCAGCCACACCCAGGAGCTCAGGCTAGGGTGCTGGGGGAAGCAAGCTTCCATAACTATAAGGGTGAGGGGGCAGGGAAGTGTCTATGGGAGGCAGCAGGAAGATGAGGAAGGGCTGGGTCATGCACAGGGACCCCTATAATTGGAGTAGCATGGTGACTGAAGGGACCATTGGCAGAAATGTAACAAAAAGGGGCATAATGCAGCCTTTCAAGCAAGGCAACAGCCCTGAATGCCAAGGAAGAAGTCTAAGCTTGTGCTTGGTGAAGCAGGTGCCAAACTTACTATCACCTGTTGGGAGAAAGCTGCCAGTGTAGACGCCATTTGGAGAGGGCAGCAAGATGCCTGGGTGTCAGAGGGTGCTTGAGCCTTCCAGGGTCCCTAGCACGGCTCTCTCCCACTCACCAGGCTCTCCTTCCTTCTAGAGTGACATCCATCATGGCTGCTACAGGACCACCTACAGCATTGACCTGCTCTTGGAGCATGCATGCACTGACAGTGACTGGCACCTGACCAAGCTTCTCCTGATCAAACCTATCACCACCCCCTTCATGGCCCAGACACTCATGGTCACTGACAGTAAGTGGAGGTCCAGAGGGGTCCTCAGGCCCTCCAGGAGAGCCAGTCCCAGGTCCCAGGCAGGAAAAAGCTCCTTGCAGTTCTGTGTGGTAACAGCATGGGGCCCAAGCCTTGTCCCTGTAACCTACTAACAAGCTCCAGGCCGTTACTGTTCTCTAGAAGCCCAAGGTCCTGCGAGACGAGGGCACTGGATGGCACAGGACGAGCTCCTGGTTCTTTCCATCAGACCATTCATCTGAAGTATTCATGGGTCTGTTGGAAGTTTCCAATGTGGGAATTGGCATAAAACCATGACCCAGAAATGAGACCTAGTTTCTGTCCTTGAGGTCCTTGAAACCCCCTTGGCAAGCAAGGTCCTGATCAGTGTCTGGCCCTGGCTCTGAGAGGTTGAAGGTAGACTCAGAGCACGTCATACACGGAGACATCACAGCTGTGCCCTGGCCCAGGAAGGGAGGGAGGTTTCCTCCCGGCGGTGGTCACCAGGGCCTGGGATGTCATGGCCCTAGAGGTCAGTTGGGAAGAAGCCATGGGCCTCCATGCTGAATAAGCTAGCCCATAAAGGCCTAGGACGCTAGGGGGCACCATAGAGCACTGAGCTCAGAGGCAGTTTGTTGAGTTCAAATCTGACCTCAGACACTCACTAGCTGTGTGACCCTGGGCAAGTCACTTCACCCTGTTTGCCAGTTTCTTCATCTGTTAAATGACCTGGAGAAGGAGATGGCAAACCAGTCCAATATCTTTGCCAAGAAAACCCCAGATGAGGTCACAGATAGTCAGATGGAACTGAACAAGTGAACAACAAAAAAAAAAAGCTGGGAGGGAAGGAAGAAGCTTGCTGGGGGTAGGGATCTACAAGGGAAGCGGAGGGAGTGAATGATCCCAGGTACCGCATCATTGAAATTACACCCTGTAGTGACTGGTGCCCTCTCCTCCCCCAAAAGGATTCCTCTGCCCATCCTTCACCTTCACTTGTCTGTCTCCATATGGTCTCCCCCACCCCTTCTCTGTGAAAGCCGGGACCTCGTTTTCTCCTTTCTTTGAATCCCCATCTTTAGCTCATTGGCTGCACATTGGTGCTTAATAAATGCTTATGGATTGTTATGCACATAATAACACACACATTACCTCTCCTGATAGGGTATGGGAAGGGAAACAGACAAGCATTTATTAAGTGTTTGCTGTATGCAGTGCTAAGTGCTTTGCAAAGACAATCTCCAATTCTCTCAGCTCTGGGAGGCAGGTGTTACCATCCCACGTTACAGATGAGAAAGCAGAGGCTAAATGAAGCGCCCAAGGTGACCCAGCTAGGAAATGTCTGAGGCCAGATTCAAACTCAGGTCTTCCTGGCTCCAGCTGCCAAGAAGCATAAGCACCTTAAGGAAGGAAGGAAGGAAGGAAGAAACGAAGGAAGGAAGGAAGGAAGGAAGGAAGGAAGGAAGGAAGGAAGGAAGGAAGGAAGGAAGGAAGGAAGGAACAAAGAAACAAAGAAAGATCCCACAAGCACTTTAAAAACCCTACTGTGTGCAAGCCATCACATTTGGCCCTGAGGTCCCAAAGAAGTGAGCAGCCCCTGCTGAGGACATTGACCTCTGCACAGTAACCAGGACGGAGGTGAAGGAGAGAACCACTTGTGCTCACAGCCCCCTAAACTGTCAGAGCCCAAGGCCAGCTGCCAGTCTCCTAACTCCCAGCCCTGTCACCAGACAAGGGGAGCCAACCTAGACATCTTTAGCATCTGCATGATCCCCATGAAGCGGCTTCTGGCTTTGGTTAATGGCCAGGTCAACCTAGAGCCATGGCATGCTGGGGAGTAGGATGAGAAGATGGGAAAGTGCAGGGGAGACAGATTGTGAAGAGCTTTGAATGCCAAACAGAGCACTCCATATGTGATCCTGGAGGCAACAGCATCACCTGGAGTGTGAGTAGAAGCCTGTGTGATTGTGCCCACACCTAGGGAAGACCCAAGGCCAGCAAACCCCCAGTAGCTACTGCCATAGTCCGAGTGTGAGGGGATGAGGGTCTGTCTGCACCAGGGAAGGGGGAGTGTCCAAGTGGGAAGGGTGAGATCAGCAGGTCTCAGCAATATCTCTGATAGAGGAGTAACACCATAGGAGGATGAGGTTCCAAACTGACAGACCCCATGCTGATTAAAGCACAGGCACCCTCGTGCGGCACTGAGCACTTTGTGAGGGTTTGCCTACTCCCACCCTGTCTGGGAGGTACAGAGATCCCAAATTCACACATGGGCAGCATGATACAATGACCCTAGCACAGGGCACTGAAGGGGTATTGAATCAGCAGAGAGGTGGAAAATGGGATGACAGTCATGGTGATGGCATTATCTGAGCAAAAATGGGTCAAGCCAGATGCTTCCTCTTTCTCCCTTTCTTTCCTTTTCTTTCTCTTTCTCTCTTTCCTTCGCCCCCCTCCCCTGTCTCTCTCTGTCTCTATCTGTCACTGTCTCTCTCTGTCTCTGTTTCTCTGTCTCTGTGTCTGTCTGTCTCTATCCCTATATCTCCCTCCCTCCCTCCCTCCCTCTCTCTCTCTCTTTCTCTGTCTCTCTCTTTCTCTCTCCCCCTCCCCCCATGTGTGTGTCTCTCTCTCTGTCTCTCTGTCTCTCTCTGTCTCTCTCTTTCTCTCTCTGTTTCTCTCTCTTTCTCCAAATAAGATTCATAGAATGTTAATAAATTTGCCTAATTTCTAACTAAATATGATTAAAATCTTTGGAATGAGATGGAAAGATGTGAGCTAAGGGAGAGTAAATTGAAGCATTATTTGGAATTGACTGAATGGCCAGGCCCAAAAGGTCATAGCTAATGGTTTGCCAAGTTGGAAGGTCTCCAACCCCCCAGAGTTCTGTGTCATTTCCTATTTTTCTCAGTGACTTGGAGAAAGGCACGTGTGGCATGCAGAATAACTCTACAGGTGATTCAAAGCTTGAAGAGCTTACTATGAAACATTGACTTTTATTTTAAAAGAAAAGGAAAACTCTTGATTAGCTAGAACATCAGGCCAAATCAAGAAAGGCACAACTTCATCAGGTTCACTGAGCCGTACACTTGGAATCCCAAACCTTTACTTCCTCCATACAGGATAGCACATGTAAGACCAGAAAGCAGCTGGTCTGGAAAAGGTCTCAGGATTAGTGGGCGCCAAGCTCTGGAAAGGGAACCTGGTCCTGGGCTGCACTGAAGAGCCCCAGAAGGGGGCACCAGGCACACATCTTGTCTTCCCTGATCAGACCACATTTAATGGTTGGATACAGCTCTGGACGTCCCACTTTCAGGACTGGAGAGCACCTGGGAAGCCAGGATGCCAAGCCTTCGAGCTCATACTATATGTAGGTTGTTGAAGAAATAAGGGAAGTGTGGCCATGAAAAGGGTTGGGGGAGACAGTGGCTCTCCTCAGATGTGTGAAAGACTGCTATAGAAGAGACTGGCCCCAGAAGGAAGAACTAGGAAAATGGGTAGAAGATGCAGGAAGGAAAATCAAGGTGTAAAGGGAAATGACTGAGAAGTAGAGCAGGCAGTCTTGGATGGCAGTGAGCTTCCCATGCCCATAAGTCTTCCGGCAATGACTGGGTGTCAACTTGTCAGATGTTGTAGAGGGATCTCTCATTCTAGTATGAGATGAGTGGGGAGGGACCCATGAGTCCAGCATCCCTGGGCCTCAGAGCTCAGAGGGATTGCATGCTACCTCTGCCACACCATAGCCCTCAGCTACACAGACACAGGGCCAGGAAAGCACACCTGCCCTCGGCTGTCCCCACAAAGAGTCGACAATGACCACCTTCTATGGTGGCTTTCAGGATGTCAGCCTCCAGACCATCTAGACAAGGCTCAACATTGCATTGAGAAAAGCAGACACATTGGAGACCCTAGACACCTTCTCAGTCAGCTGTGACTACCAAGTATCTTCAGACTTCACTAGTAAGTAGGCAAGATTTGGGCCTGGCTTCCTTTCTGCTCTAAGCACCAGGCTAGATTCATCCCCTCAAGTTCCCTGGGCAGGTGACCATTCAGGTCCCTGCTTTTTGCCTGCTTCTCCACCCTTCAAGATCCATAGGTAGCACCATCTTGGTTCTATCATCTCTAAATTCACTCTATTTTCCATGCAATGCTGGGCAGTAAGCCTGCCTTTTCTGCAGCTAGATCACTCCTAGCCTGACCAACGCTAAGAGAACTTGTCTCCATGGTAAAAGATCATGAACCAATTTAGTCTTGGCTCCAACCCTCAAGTGCAGCCCTAGGTCATCAAGACCCTCCCAAATTAACTTTGCAGCTACCATCCCTGCTTATACACCCAGGTCAAAATTGTAAAGACAAGGAAGGTCTAGGTGGGCAGAGGTTGGAGTGGGAATACCAGCTCCATCACAAGAGGCAACATGAATTAAAACCAGCCCTGGTACATAGGTTCCCCCCACCCCCGTCCAAGCACATTAGCCAGTCCATGGACCCAGGATATGATAGGGATAATTCTTTTTATCTTTTCATTAGTATGCTTGCCCAATGGGACCATAGCTGTGTCTGCCCTCATGAGGGCTGACCCTTCCATTGACATGGGCAAGACCACACTCTAAGACCGCACTTGCAAGCCCAGAGAATCTAGCCAGAACCAGCTCTTCTTCTGTCTTCATATCACCAACTGTGGGACCTCTGTGAGGGAAAGGCTGACCATTCTGCCATCTCTCCCATCTCCTGCTCCTTCCTTTTTGACTGTTACTGCTGGCATAGTGCAACAGAAAGCCTGGAAATTGAGTTGGGCCCTTTGGGCTTTCATTTCCCCAGATCCCAGTGGGATTAGATCTGATGACCCTAAGGGATCTTCCAACCTGGTCTCTTCCTAAACTGACTCTGCTCATTCAGAATGAAGGTGGCCATCTTGTCTATGAAAGGGAGATCATCTATGAGAGAGGCCCTGTCTCCGAGAGGCATGCCCCACCATTACCAGAAAGCCAGAGTAGAGGTAAGACTGAGCCCCCTGGGGTCCAGTTTGGGGACTCCCTCTGGGCACCAAAGGGATGCTTGTGGCAGAGCTGGTCTGCTCCCAGGTCCTTATGTCCATGACCATTGGGTCCATCTTCAAAAGAGGACCATCTGCTGGATTTTCATTGTCCTCTGAGACACACAGTTTGGAAACGAGGCCTTTGAGGCTCGGGTAAAGTCAGCTCTCAAGTCACTGCTGGACTTCTCGGCTTCTTTCCAGTTTGGTCACTTCATGGCCCTCTGCAGAGCAGGTCACTGAGGACCCCAGCCAGGGCATTGAAGGGACCTGGGCTTTTAGGACCCAAGTTCTATCCCTCGCTTGCTGGGTGACCGTGGGCAGGTCACCAACTTCAGTGCTCTGGGCACCTCTTAGAGGTCTGGAAGATCTCTCTAAGAATAGCAGAACTATTCTGGGAGATGGTGTCTTCACACCGGGGTCCCTTTATACTAATGAAATCAGAGTGGGTTGTTTTTTCTTCTCTCCCACTTGGGTGGTGTATCAGCAATCCTGAGGGCTTCCCTGCTAAGGTGGCTCAGTGGACAGAGCCTTGGACTTGCAATCAGGAAGACCTGAGTTCCAATCCCACTTACCAGCTGTGTGACTCTGGGCAGGCATTTTAAACCCTTCAGCCCACTTCTCCATATGCAGAATGGGGATACTGCAGATGTTACGTTCTCTCTCCTAAGTACGTTAGCACTTTGTAGACCCTTCAAGTACAATACAAACACACAATCTGACTGCTATGTCCCATCACATCACTGAGAGGCGGGAGCTCCTGTCCCCAGTCTTCTCTTGCCCTGCTGTCTTCTCTAGCTTAGCCCGGGACTGGCATGATTAAGACAAAAGGCAAAGATCACACCTGGCATGACTGAGGTAGAGGGGAAGATTCTCCGGCCAAGGCTGCCGGCTCCATTGGGTGGTCTACAATGATGTCTCCAGAATGTGTAAAGTCCCAGAGGCGGGAGAGAAGCACTGAAGGCTCTGACTGCTGGACTTTGTGGAGGGGAGCATAGTGATCCTGGCACCCAGGGCCAACATTGTCCTGGATCACGGTCCCCCTCCAGGGACCCTAGGTGTGGAGAGACCAGCACAGTGCACAAGTGACCCCAGGGGTCTCTCCCTTCCTGTCCCAGGTTAATGCTGCTCTGCTACTACCAGGCAGAGGAGACTCTGGCCTAGGGGGTGAGGCTGGGGAGCCAGCCTCGGGGCAGGGACTTTCTCCAATACGGCAATGGGACAATGGCACTGCAGGCTCATGAGTGAGGTGGGTGACAGGGAGGAAGACCATCTTCTTGTCACTCTGTTCTGGCCCTGGAGCTGGCAGCCCTTCCTCCCTCTCTCCCATAGGGCCCAGGCGAGTAAGAGGAACTCTGGAGATACAACTGAGGAAAGCAAAGGGTAAAACTGTGCCGTGGGAGCCAGGGTGGAGAGATCCGGGCACCCTCAACTTGGTGTCAGGGCTGGGTCCAAACCCCCGGCATTGATTCCCGTGTGACTCTCTTCCCTTCTGAGTCATTTCTACATCTGCAAATTGGGGCAGAAGGAGCCCTTCTAGCTCCAAGTCCCCAGAGCGCACTCTCTGCTGGGCAGCTTCCCTTCTCCAAGATCCCACATTCTCAGCATTCTATGAGGGAGCCACTGCTGCCAAGCAGTTGGTGGAGCCCCTATTCTTTGAGGTAGAATTGATGAACCATGAGGGTGCCTCAGTCGAGCTCCTTCTGGACAAGTGCTGGATGTCGGGGTCTCCAGAATTTGACAGCCAGCCTCAGTGGACCGTGGTTGTCAACAGGCAAGCCCTTTGACTGATCCTAGGTGGGAGGGGCATTAGGGGCTTGCAGCTCTGAATCGGCTGCTCTCCTTGAGGATGGGAGATGGGGGTGACCATCCCCAACCACCAACTACAGACCCACTCACTGATTTTAACCCACATATGCACACACACACCAGCTGCCACACAGGAATCTGAGCAGGCAGGGGCGTCCTCCTGCCCATCGCTGTTTAACCTTCAGAAGCTTAAATGCCTGTGCCCTCCCCAGGTTTTCTGTAGAATGCTTTTTGCCACAGTTTTCCGACTTACAAGACGGGATTAGTCTCTACCCTCCCAGTTTCTTGTAACTGTTGACACAGAGCTCAATCTCAGAGCTGGAGGGGGCTTGGAGGCCAAGTGGTCCAAGTCACCTTAAAGAAAATGCCTTTGTCCAACATGGCCAAGAGGATGATAACATAGGCTCTGCGCAGGTTAGAGAAGGGAAGCTCGTGCCCCCTTTGGGCAGCCCGTTCCACACTGGAAGAGCTCCTCCCATTGGGAGATTTTGGTTGATGTCAAACCTGAATCTGGCTCCAGCTGCTCCAATCGTGGGTTCTGCCAGGCCAGGGTCTAACCCCCTCCCCCCAACTGTCTTCATTACCAGACAAGAGGGATGATGGGGGGGAGGAACCTCCCAGTGCCAATGTGTCTGGGGTGCATGTCCCCATCAATTCATCTGCTTCCTTTCCCAGATGTGGAAAAAAGAACAGGGAGATTGCCACAGACTTCTGTCCTATGGACAAAGGCGTCAGGAACCCTAGCCTGGTCAAGAGGCTGATGGTGAGACACAGGAGGCCTGCATCTAGGGAGGTGAGCGGCAGGCTTGGCCGGAGCCCAGGCCTGCAGGAGGCTGGTGCCACTTGGAAGGAGCCATTGGATCCTCAGACGCTCACATGCTTGAGAGCCTACTGGGTGCTGGGGCATCTGAGGCCAGGGCCTGGCCATACAGAAAGCCTCCCTTGCAAAGACCAGGTCACCTTCTGGAAAGGTCAGCGCAGGCCACTTCCTCCATGAAGGAATAAATTAATAGCAGCCCCATCTCCCAAGACCTCGCAGTGTTTGCTAGCACCAGGCTCCCCTCCTTCATGGTGGGGCAGCTTAGGGGAGCCAGATCAGCCCACGCTGAGGTAGACAGGCAGGGAAGCCAGCTAGGCAGCACAGTGCAGAGAGGGCCTGAGTGGCAGACAGGGAGAGCTGAGTTCAAACCCTGCCTCAGACAGACACACATGCCTCTGTGCCTGGAGAACAGGAACATCCACTCCCTCCCAGGGCTGCGTGCCTCTTAAACCAGATAACAGGGGAAGTTCTTGCAAATCTTAGCGCTGCCTTCTAAAGCTGCCTGTTAGGAGGATCCCATCCTTACCTTTTTTCCCTTCTGGCCCGCCCCCAATTCCATAGGAGGATAAGCTGCTGGAGGACAGAAACTGGGGCCCGCCCCACATCAGGGTCCTAGCACTGAGCACAGACTTGGTGCAAGCAAACAGCAGGAGCATACTGTGTGCATCAGCATCAGGGGCACCCCAGAGAGTGAGCATTTAGTGTAAGACACACGAGCCCTTCTCACCAGTTAAAGCCTCTTGGAGGAGCTGGGAGAACACTGGACAACAGGGAGTGAGGAAGGGGAGCAGAGGCTGGCCTTCATCACAGTGCCGGCCTTCCTCATTTTCCCCAAAGGGAGGATGTCTGTCAGAAGGAAAAAATAAACCCTTCATAACGTAAACGTGTCAGCTCCGCTTTCCCAGACATCCCCGGGACTGCCCCTTGCAGTAAGAACACACCACTCCCCTCAGTCAGTCAGGAGCACTTGTGGCAGACAGAGGCAAAGGGCTGGAGTGCAGCTGGTTTTCTCATGGGAGGCAGGCAGAGACGCAGCCACGCAAACCACCAACCTGCTGGTGCCCGAGGGCAGTGGGTGAGATCAGAACAAGCTGGCCCTTACCGCCTGCCTGCCACAGGATGTCCAGACTACCACTGGTTTGGTAGTCTTGAGACAACATGGTGTAGAGGAAGAGGGCCCATGGGGGTGGGACAGTAGCTGGCCCAAAGCCAGGAAGGCCAGCACGTACTGTGTGACCCTGGCAAGTCACCTACACAATCTAACCTCGATGGGGGTTGTGCGGAACTGGAAAGATCGTTTCTGGCCTGAAACAACCTGAAGAGTAGCTTTGGGGCACTGGAGCTGATGGGGCTTGGACCAGGCCTGGGGAGCAGTGGAGAGGTGCTGACTGCGGGGCAGGGGGGACAGGAGAACATCAGGTTCTTGAAACCATCCTAAACAAAGCCGCATTTCTCCGCTGCTTGAGTTGAGAAGCGAATTAAAACTCACAAGCTGCTTGGGTTTTGCCTCATCAAACCTCTCTCCAAGGAGAGCAAGACTGAGCTGCAGCTTGTTCAAAAACATGGACCAAGGGTGGTTGTCCTTGGGGGGCAGAGCTAGGACTCCTCCTCCACCTCCCCGGCAGCCCTCACCTCCTATAACTAAGGGTGGGAGACCCAGCCTAGGTCCTCTCCTTCCCTCCTTGCTGTGGATATTCTCAACACCAGGTCCCCATCCCATCCATTCCCCTGGGCAGCAGGGATGGCCTCCTGCCTCCTGGTTGCTCACCTAGGGAGGGAGCCAGATTTGCGGGGGAGGGGGGGAGGGGGAGAAGCAGTACATCTGGGGATAAACCAAACCCTTCCCTTCTGTGGGCAGGCCAGTACAACACAAGGGAATGAGAACAGAGGGGGCTCCCCTATGCTAAGTGAGGCTGGCTGTCATCAGGCACTGGGGTCCCTGTGGTGTAAACCTGAGTGACAGGGGCAGCAGTGGGGAGAAAGCACTTAGGCCTAAACCAAAGTGCCCAAGTTCAAGTCCTACCTAGGTGACCCTGAGATGACTCCCTTCCCCCTGGACTTGGTCTCTGAGGTTCCTCCGACTCTAGGTGAGGATTGTGCAATAGGGGCTTTCTAACCCTAAACTTCCCATCTCCATTAGGCCAGGGCTAGTAACCCAGCAAGCCTCCTGCTCTGTGGGGCCCACCTGACCCAGCTTCCCCAGCAGTCAGGGCCCTGGGCCCTTCCTGCACTCCCCCCCAACACGCACCCATCCCTTTTAGGTGTAGGAATAGGAGGAAGGGGGTGTCAGGTTTAAACCACAGTTATACCTGCTGTGGTGGGGCTGCCCAGGATGCTGGTGGGCCAGGTCCCTTCTGCTGTGGTGAAGACCCCCACCCCTGCAGGCTGGACTCAGACCCCAAAACTGCGTGAAGCTGGGGGTGAGAGAACAGGAGGTGAGGAGAGAGAGATTGAAGGAAAAACAAGGCAGAGGAAGTGCAGATGTGCCTGCCGGTGACCCCCTCTCCCACCCCCCAACCCCTCCTGCCCTGTGCTGGGGAAGGGAAATGGAGGAAGCTGCCCTCCCACCTCCAGGCAGCTGGTGAAGGGTGTGGGAGGGAGCGAGGTCTGGCTGCCACCCTTTTCCACCATTCAGCATTAGCTGGTCTCAGTTACCACTTTTTCCTCCGGTCTCTCTGCCTCCTGCCCCTGCTGCCCTTCTTTCAGTCCCCACCACAAGCCCACCTTCCACAGGAAGCCTCCCCAGCCCTTCCTCGTTCCAGGCCTGCTCTCTGTGCATTATCCCCTACTCGCCCTGTATCTAACCTGCTTTGTGTAACTCGGCACCTCGTCTCCCCCATTAGACTGTGAGCTCCTTGAGGGCCAGGACAGTGGCCAGCACTTAGCACAGCAGCAGCACAGAGCAGGCACTTAATAAATGCTTATTCACTGACTGGCGGCTGGGCAGACTGGTCCTTGGTGCAGTCCAGACTCTTCAAGCCTGGCCGGGTCTTCTGCAGGGGACATGTAGAGGGCTGTGCTGAGGCATCAGGGACCACGTGTGTCCAGGACACACAGGCTGGTCATGGGAGGGAGGGTGATGTAGACCACAGACCGTTGACCGCCCACGGGATGCACTCAGTCATGCCAAGGGCCAGAGAAGAAAGGCTAAAGGCAGGTGAGGCGGGGCCTCCCTGTCCAGAGGATGAGAAAGGACCAGGATGGGGAGGCAGAGATGGACGGATGGACAGATGGATGGGCTTGTGAACATGGGCCCGAGGAAGCTGGAGCCTCTCACGCTTCTCTGCTAAGGATTTCCACAAAGCAAAGCAGGCACATCTGGGGAGCCTGGCAACTGGGCTGAGGAGCTGCCAGGAGATGAGGATGTTTGTAAGCATCTTGAGGGCATGATGGGGGGTCCCACGCAAACAGCATGTGACCTTTAAAAGAAACCCTGAAAGGTTTGGATGCTTTTGTTTCAAAGTCAGTCATTTCTGGATATTCCAAGCCCCCAACATCACAAAGAAAACCAGGCTTAAATAGAGTGACATCAACGGACACTGTGTGCACCACCCCTCCCCACCCTCTGTCCCCAGTGCTCATCTCCCCCCTCCCCCTACCTCGCCTAAATACAGGATGTGGGCCCCAACACTGACCAAAGGACTGACCCTGACCTTTGGTGAAATGTGTTTCATTTTCCATGCTGCAGGATCAAAATCGGTTTTGACCCTTACTAGCTATGTGACCATGGGCCTGCCATGAAACCTCTCTGAAAACCGGGGTGGGGGGGAGGGGTCATAAAAGTCCCAGCTCCAGGCTAGAGCATTGGGTGGACTCTAACAAATGACAATTAATCATGAGATGCAGATGGTCTCAGCCTTGGGGACAATGGGGAGGCAGGCTAGGCAGCCGTTCTGAAACAAACTGGGGGGTGCTAGGGGACTCCAAGGTCCACACAAGTGAGCAGCATGATTAAAATAAAAAGGCAGCCCCAAAAGGGAATGGAGGGCAGAGACTGATGGGGAGGCCCGTGGCCAGGCCTCAGCCTTGACCAGACCAAATCTGGATGGTGCTCGCTTCAGGGCGAGTGTGGATAACTTGAGACGATGTGGGAGGGCAGCCAGGGCAGGAAAGGGCCTGGATGCTACTGTATGAGGCACAGTTAATGAAAGGGCCCGGAGAAATGTGAGGGGGTCCTGAGAGCCCTGGGAAGAAGGGGTCAGACCTGCTGGGTCTGGCCCCAGAGGGAGCCTGGGGAAGGGGAGGGGCAGCAGAGAGAAGTTGACTCCCAGCTGTTCCAGGTGGAAGGGGCTCCCTCAGGAGAGGGTCTCTCTCTCTCACAATGGTCTTCAGGCAGACAGCCTCTTGCCGGGCGACCCCACAGGGGGACACTGTCCAGATCTAGTCTACACTCGGTGCCTCTGAGGGCCCTTCTAGCTCAAGATTTTATGACACAACATCAAGTATGTTTTCTAAATTTTAAAGTTGCTGAAACTTCAGTCTGCACTGGGGACAGAACCATCAGAGGGTGCCAGTCCTGTTTCTGAGGCAAAGAGTGGACCAAGGGCTGACCTGCTATTGACCCATAGTGGCCTATGACTCTGGGCCCCCAGGCAGCTCTCTGCCTGGAAGAAATCACAGGCTGTGGAGCTGTGCTCCTCCCTTCCATGGGCCATCTGCCCCAGCTTCCTCCTCTGTAAAATGGCAGACCAGATAACCCTGAGGCCCCTCTGATCCCAGTTCAGACCCTCACCAAGTCACTTAACACTTCTGGGCCTCAGCCTCCTTATCCATACATTTTGGGGTTGGCACGGAGGTCCTTTCCGGTCCTACATCTGTGATCAGCTGAGGGACAGGCTGGAGGATTTCAGCAAAGTCTCTGAACACAGTTTTTCCTGCCAGCTTCATGGAGTAGAGAGGAAGGCCAGACCATAGTCAGACCCACCCGTGTCTTTTGCTGGCCCACCATCCTAAACCCCAAGATTAGCTCTGGGCAGGTGCCCTTCTCCCATCTAATCTGCCCCTCACCACCTCTTGTCCCTGAGCATGGTCAAGCAGGAAGAAAATGGGCCAAAAGGCCATCCTGGAGCAGCTCCGTGTGATCTAACTTCAATCCTGAGATGAGGAAAGTCTTTCATCTGCTAAGGGCTGGTTCTGTGGTCACCACCAAACCCAACAGGTACAAAAGCATCAACTGTGAGCCAGGCACTGGGCTGGGAGTGACGGACAAGGGAGATGACCCCTGCCTGTCCCCTTCCAGATCCAACCAGGTTGGTCCTTTGTGTTTATTGACTAAAAAACAGACTCCTGAGGGGCGGCTAGGTGGCACAGTGAATAGAGCACCAGCCCTGGAGTCAGGAGGACTTGAGTTCAAATCCAGCCTCAGACACTTAACACAAAAACTAGCCGTGTGACCTTGAGCAAGTCACTTAACCCCAACTGCCCTCTAAAAAGCAAAACAAAAAAACAGGCTCCCATCTGCCTGAAGTCACACAGGGCTGGGTTTGCACCTCCTTTATTATACATCTATGATAGTAGGTGTCTTAGTTACTGACACCCCACATACACACACACACACAACACATCCTGGACTACTAGCTCCATGAGATCAAGGCCTGATCTGGACCTGAGCTGGGTGAAGCACTGGGGATCCAGGATGGTCCTGAAGCTCAGCTCTAGTGAAATGGAAACCTTCCAGTCAAACATTTGCTTCTCACCCTCTAAAGAATACAACTTTGCAGCTTTAACTTGTTTTAAACTTTTTTCTGGGGTTCAGTCAAGAGATACTTAACAGATTTTTGTTTCCCCTGTAATTAAAAGATATTCTGGACATAAAATGTTAAAAGTCAATCCATGAGTAACAGAATTTGAATTTTTGAGGTTTACAGTTTTTAAAGAAATCAAAGAGAAAGCTGTACGTCCTTTCACACATCCATTAAGTGCTAGTGCTCTAATGAGAAGTATCTTCATTAAAACAAAGCACAGAGCATTTCTTTCTGGCAAATGGTAACGGGGAAAACTTAACGCTATGTTTGTAAACACTGCTGTTACATCTGATCTCTGCTTGGAGTAAAGACAGGAGCCAGAACCAGGCTAAGTGTCCAATTCTACACATGGGACTTTGAGCTTGCCCAAGGTCTAAGAGCTTAAACAAATGATATCTGAAAAAATAAAAACAGTTTGTCAAGTGTTTTGGTTTTTTTTCCTAAACTCCTAATGCAACTTAAAAATACCTTCACCAACATAAAACCTGGAAAGACATCATCCTGAAAAAAACAAATGATTCTAAAAATGCCCACACCCAAACACAACTTTGTGGACCATCACACTTTATTTCCTCTTCCTCGACACACACCTGCTGACTTTGCCAGGCCTTAATCATGAACCACAATCAAGGATGCCACTCTCTCCTCCCCATGAAGTCATTCACTCAGACGAGCACTGCTTCCACCCAATTAGCCTCTCATACGAAGGTGGATGGTCCTAGCGTCTGAGGGGGCTCGACAGCCTGACCTGTTACTGGTTTTTTATTCAGGTGAGGGTTATCTTTTTGGGTCAGGATGTATAGGGCTTACCTATACCCACCTCAACAGGCCTCAGGCGTCCCCGGCTCCCGGGCCACTCCGGGAGAAACAGCTGCACAGAGAAACTCAGGACACAGGACTTTAGCTTTTATTGAGAGTTCATCCTCTTATCTTAGTGTGGCTGGACTGGACTGGCCTGGCTTGGCTCCACCGAACTGGCTGGACTGCCCTGCCTCCAAGTAGCCTGTATTTAAGTCCTTTCTCCAGGGCCCCTTAGGGCCCCTCCCCTGGCCATGCCCTCGCCACAGCGAGCCAGTGTGTCTCACCCCGAAGGCGGAGAGATTATCCTGCTTATTGTAAGCAGGTGCAGCCTTTTCATTCTGCCTCCAGGTGATCACTTGTACTCCTATTAGCTGAGGACCGGTTCAACCCTCACGTGGAGTACCAAC
>CM053595.1:323390704-323414780 GCA_028646575.1 Pseudocheirus occidentalis
TCTGATGCTAGACCAGAAAATAGCTCCCCACGTCAGACCCGTCAGACCCGTCAGACCCGGCTCTTCTGAAGGCTCAGAGCTGTGCATATCAGCAGACAGGCTCCCACAATAGACCTTGGTGTGGCCCGCGGTGCTGAGCAAGGCACCTAGATCCCCATAGAGCATCAGAATGAGGAGGCTTCAGTTGTGTGAGGAGCCCTCCAGCCATCTGGTGAAGGCCCGGGGCCCCTTCTTAGCATGGTGCTTTTAGACTCATGAGATAAAATACAAGATTACAAAGGAAATCTATGCTATTACTTTAAAAAACCACCCAAGTTCATGGATACCACATTAAAAGCTCTGCTTGGGGTCTCGCCGCCTGTTTTCATGGAAAACAAGGCTACAAACTCTCTACAGAACTAATGGTCAGACCCACAGCAGACTGCATTTTTAGGGTTATTTTCTATTAACACGCCACCAGTGTTTCTCACCAGAAAAAAAAACCGTCCTGTGCCAGGAGCCTCTGCACCAGGGCCGGAGAGTAAGTCCCAGTCCCAGCCCCAGCCCATGGGGGAAGGAGGCTGCCTCTGTGCAAAGTACCTTCTGACTGCGCTGGGCGAGGGATGTGGGATTTCAAATTTAGACTTCTGTCAGAAGTATCTTTTTTTTACTCCACTAATTTGTTTTATCATAGACCTTCTGAACACATCTGTAAACCTTGTCTACCATAAGACACAGTTTGAACATTTAGAAAGCACCCTTCGACAGGAGCACTGAAAATCCTCATCCACCTCTGGTCACCCTGAAGACCAGCCAAAGGCCCAGGCCACCCGCCCCTCCTTACTCCCCCCTGCTTGGCCAGTGGCCCTTTATCTTAAATGGGAATGAACATATCTCCAAGGATTCTTTGGTTTTAACCAATAAGGAACACGGTCCAGGCTGTCCGGTGAACAATGGGCAAATGTTTTAATTACGGCAGAATGTTTAATAGTTTCTTCTTTGTTTTTCTTCTTTATCTAAAACAGTCTGTTTCAGGCTCAGCGCAGCATCTTGAAAGGCAGGATTCAAGTCTAACACTTTCTTGAAATCTTCGGAAGCCTCGTCAAACTGTCCTGCAGCACAAAGCGACAAGGAGAGAACCAGGGAGCGCTTTACATCTCCCGAACAGCCACCTTCTAAAGCCTGACGCTAAAGGCGCTTTTTGTTCTTTTAACTCTTAGGGTTTTGTTTTTAACATTGCTAGTGGAGGGGGAAAAAATGCATTCTCTTTAAAACGCCACGGGGAAGCTATGCCACAGGAAGGCTTCTTCTAAGCACAGAGGCCAGGCCCGAGTAGGGGTCTGCTTCCTATAGGCCTGCAGAGCACGTGCAAAGGCGGAGCCCGGGCACTGCACCTGCCGCTGTCCACCGGGCTCCAGCCCTCCTCCGCCCTTGTGGGTTTCTGTCCTGAGTCCCTGCTGCCTGAGCCTCCCGGGGTGCCGGCCCTGCGTGAGCTTCTACCCGACCTGAGCGACCAGGCGGACTCCTGCTCAGGTGCGGGCCGTCCCCCGCACCGGCTCTAAAGGAACCTCAAAGGGCAGCGCCCTGGAGCCAAGAGAAGCGGCCTCACCCATCCTATAGAATATCAAGCCCCGGTTGTAGTACGGGACCTCGAAGCCCGGCTGCGCCCCAATGGCCGCAGTGTAGTCCTCCACGGCTTCAGAGAAGTCCACCCGAAGATACTTGATCTGACCCCTGTTGTTGTAGGCGGTGGCCAGGTCCTGGGGGGAGCAGCGGCTTAAAGACAGATGGAACAGGCAGATGAGCCATCCCACCCCCGACTGCTCCATCACACGCCTCCTGGGGGGGCTCCCCCAGGCCACAGCCCCCACCCCCAAATCTGTCCCCGGTCTCAAAGGTCCCCACAGAACAGCAGAGGACCGTGAAGACCTTCCCCATCCATTAACAGGCCTATGTGACCACGTGTTTCCTTTCTCCCTTGGCACAAGGGCCGCGTGCCCAGCTCTAAAGAACACAGGGATTTCGGTCACGGTTGCGCCCGTCCTGAGTCACATGGAGCTCATATACTGCCTTGGGGGGGATGAGCTCCCTTGGGGGAGGGGCTTCCGTGGGGAGGAGCTTGCTTACAAGGAAGGCTTTCACACCTTTCAGTACTGAGCCCATTAGGCACTGAGTCTCATGGTGGTGCCGCCTTCTGGCTCTGAGCCTATCAGTCAAAACTAGATCTATTCTGGAGATTGGTCTTTTGCTTTGGGGCTCACTTGGCCAGCTGTGGGCGCTCCCTGGTCCCGTGATTACATTTCAGACAGTTGGACCCCCGGTGCCCACCTCTCCCCTAGACTAAATCCTGACCCCTTTAAAGCTGCCCGGCCTCCGGGCATGCAGCTCTCCAGGTGCCCAGGCTGCTGCTGTGCGGACGCAGCCTCCAAGGCAGAAGCCCTAAGACAGGGGGAGGGAGGGAGCAGAGGGGGCTTCCAGGTACGGGGAGGGGCAGACGGCCTCGGAGGCCGGACCTCGCTCACCACACTGCCCCCACTTCACCCCCTCTGGGCACGAAGGGGAGGGTCAGGGGCATTTGCCAGGTGACACGGGGTCTGCTTGTTACAGGGTCTGAGTTGTGGTAGGGAGCTGGGCTCGCCCCCCCCAACTCCAGACCTAGGGCCTCTGCCTGCCTCAGTTTCCCTGTAAAGCAGGGGTCTGACCGCTGGTTCCAGGCCTCAGTCCCCTCCCCGCGGGCACGTGCCTCTCTCGCCTCAGTATCCCTACGTGTAAAACATTAACAGCTCGCTGACCTCTAGCCAGGGCCCAGCCTGCCTCGGTTTCCCACACACACACACAGGGCAAAGCCCTCCCCAGACGGGAAAACTGAGGCCCAGGGGCGCCGAGCACACTGCCAGGGTCTCGCTGGGGGAGGTCAAAAGGAGACTCCGGGGCCAGGCCTCAGTTTCCCCCTCTGTCTCGTAACTCCTTAACCACACCTCGCCGCCGACACCGCCCCCCAATGCGCACTCTCGCGAGACTCACGGCGCGGCGCGCGCTCCCCCGTCTGCGCAGGCGCACTGGCGAATGTAGGCCGAATAGAGCGCCTCGGCTTCGTCGTGTTCGCCCCTCCGGAAGTGCGCGTGGGCCTCGGCCAGGGGCCCGTCGCCGCCGCAGGGCGGCCGCCCATCCATGGCGGCCGAAGTGTTCCTCCCTTGGAGGCCGGGCCGGGGCCGCTGGGAGGTGCTCCGTTCTTCTCGCGATATTTGGCGGGCGGTCTTCCCAGCACCGTAGGCATTCCTGCGCGGGCTCCTGGGTATTGAGGCCGCGTGGGGGGCGGGCCCTAGCGCCGCGTCGGCGCCCGATTGGTCGGTCATCCGATGGGCCGCGCCCAATCGGCGCCTGGCTCGGCCCGGATTGTAGCCGCAGAGAACCGGGCCTCTAGTTAGCGAGGGATGGGAGGGTCACGTGAGAGGAGACAAAGCCCCGGATGACCGAGGGCCCCTACCGGTCGGACCTTCCTCTCCATCTAGATCCTCGTGTGCCGTGGCAACCTCCCGCGGCTTTCACGCCCCACGCGTGGGTACTCCGGGCATGCTGCCCCGCCCCCCATGACCTCGGGTCCTGGGTGGGCGGGGCAGCGCACTGCGATGGCATCCAAGGATGCAGGGAGCACCGCCCCACCTGCGGGAGCCCTCCCTGGGATAGACATAGAGGCAGACCCCCCTCCCATTCCAGGGGGGAGACGGAGGCCAGACCCCCACCCGTGACGCTGCCCCTCCCCCACCCCCCCTCGCCACCTCTAGGAGGGAGGCCCCGAGGGTGGAGCAGCTGGAGCCAGCCGCTGGGGGGAGGGTGGGCCGCGGGGGGGGGGGGGGGGGAACGCTGCCCACAGCCTTCTCCACCAAGGTCGTGGTGGGGAAAGGCCCCCACTGGGCCCCCCCCCTCCGAGACACGGTCGCCCACGTGCATGCTCTGGACAGCCCGGGCCTCCCTGGAAGGCCCAGTTTGGGACACACTCAGCCCTCCGCCTCCACCCTCCGCGCCTTTGCCTGGGCTATCCTCTACCTGAGCTCTCCCTTTTCACTTCCCCTTCTCAGTCTATCCAGACTGGGCCCGACAGCCCCCAGGGGCTGTCACAAGGGGAAGCAGCCACCTCGCAAAGTTGTTCCAAGCACCCAGAGACCCTTGTCCGAGGTGTACCAATGTCACTTTGTGTTGCTATTAGGATGTTAGTGACCAGTCTTGTTCTGGGGTTTCTCCTCCGAGACCCAAGCCCCTCACAGCTGCCAAAGTGACCCCTCCTTGGAATGCTGCTCCTCCTCCCGCCTCTCCCCCTTCAAGACTCAGAGGAAACCCACCTTGTGCCACAGCCTCGTCCCCTCCCCCCCAAGAGTGCTGCCTGTGCATCCTGGGAATCTTGGGGGCACAGAGCTACGCACACGAGGGCAGGGCCGGTGTTTGTACCTTTATCATGACGACAGAGCAGTTCTTGGCTGCTCTGCCATCTCTTGGAGGTGCCCCCATCTCCTCACAGCGCACCCTGAGGGGAAGCATAGCACAGGCATTAACGCTGAAGGGGATACCGCCTCACACAAGGATGAGTCATTGAGCAACAAGATAGTTTATTGTTTTCTGAGCTCTGCCATCCTAGAACACAACTAGACAACTGCCATCCTCCCTGAGTCAGCTTCTTTGTTCGGGAGCATGGTGGTCAGTGCAGAGGTCACGGCCCCCAGGACAAGCCTGGAGAAGGGAGAAAACTCCTTCCTGGGGGCCGCTATTGCCTCACTGAGACTAGAGATCAGACCTTGGCCCAGACAGAGAAGGACAAGCTGAGTCCTCCCAGCCCCAGAGCTGTTAACAGGAGAGGGGTATTTCTGTTCAGCCTTAAAGCACAACCTCATCTAATCTAGACTGTAGGCATTTCACCCAGTCACGTTCATAAAACAAAACAGAAGGACACCTGGGCCCAGGGAAGAGAACATAATTCCTCTTGTGAGTCACCGCACAAGTTCATGTGTGTGCACTCATCTGCCCGGCTCAGGACTGTGGTCATGGGGCCCCTGCCCCAGCCACTACCCCACGGAGCTGTGGCACAGGGGACAGAAGTTATAATTGCTGATCTCCTGGGCCAGGACACAGTGTTTGCACACATTACACATCCAGAATTGATACTCCATGATGGGGCTTCCCGTAGCCACACATGTCGGCAGCTTCCCGTCTCCGCTGCAAGGAGAGAGAAAAGTCAGACCCCAGTTCTGAGTCTGAACCAGCCCCCTCCCCCTGGACCAGTGAATTCTGGAGGAGATGCCTCCGACTCCTGAGGGCAGCTGGGGGGGGGTGCCTGGAGGAGACCCCACTCACCCTTCCAGGAGACTGTCCAGCTCTAATTTGCGGTTATCCTTTGGGGTGTGCTTGGTGAAGATCTCCAAAGCCAGGTCCTCATACTGCTGCTTCTGCTCCGTGCTCAGGGTCTCCAGGGACTCCAGCTTGATGAAGGCTTTGGAGCAGGTCCCAAAGGCGTGGCTGGCACAACCACACAGAGCCAGCAGGGAGTAGATCTCCACAGCAGGGATGATGTCCTCGTAGTCCCGCAGGTGGAGAGCTAGGAAGCCAAAGCATCTCTTTACGTGCTGGGTCTTTAGAAGTGGGGCCCAGAAGTTGGGAGGAGGGATTGTGCTGCTCATTTAAAGACATGTTACAGACATGCAGGAGAAGGATGGACGTGTACCCAGGGAGAAATGATGGGAGCACGTGTGTGTACACACACACACACACACACCCCAAATGTTCTTTGTGCTGCTTAATTGCTTAATCTTTCACTTGAGCAAAGGGAAACTTGGCATATTTAACATGTAATTCTGTATTACTGCCTGAAGTTGGAGGCCCCCCTACCCAGCTGCCAAAGTGCCAACAGACTCATCCTTGCTAGGACAGCCACTAGGGAACCAATTCTTTGCCATGGTGGTGACTCTTTAGGAATTAAAGGAGAATTCAAAATGGCTCCCAGCCCTATCCCACCCTGATCTGTCTCTCCAAGGACAAGGGGGCAAGGGAGAGGTAGGCTCCACACCAATCTTAAGCTACCCACAAATGATGATCAAACTAATATCATTCCAGAGAGGAAGCGCTTGTCCCCCAGCCACCAAATGGAGGAGCTACCAGATAGAAGGAAGAAAGGATATTCATAATTTACTTTCTTGCCATAAAGGAAACCTGTGAGGAAGGTGTGGCCAAATAGGATGGTTCATAGCATCTCCTTGGAGGGGCAAATCAAGCAGCTGGTTTCATCACCCACCCAAAGACCATAAGAACAGTCATTTCACTGGACCCTTGTTCCCCTCACCTTATAGGGCCCATAAGGGGCCAAAACAAAAAAGGTCCCCCTTAGCAGAAATGCTAAGGACCGAGGAGCAAAGTCGACCAAGAATGTGGTGAGAATCCCTAACCCGTCCACATCAACCCTCAATGGAAAAGAAGGGGAAGACACCTAACAATGCAAACAGCCAGAGAAGCCACCCACTCACAGGTCACAAAGAGCCTCCATTCTTGAGCAGTTCCTTTGAGGGAGGAGCTGGGGACACAAGTCACAGATGGGAGGGAGAGGGACAGTGACAGGCTCAGGACTGCCAGCCATCCTGAAAGGGCAGGACGTGTGGCTGAATCAAATCTGAGATGATGGAACTGGAGTCAAGGGGAAGCTTCGGATCTCAGAGATGCAGTTCACACATAAAACAAGGTGGACACGTCTTGGAGACGCCAGACTGTCAGCTCAGTGTGAGACTATGGTGGGCTGGGGAGCCCAAAAAGGAAGGCTGAGTATCCAAGAACAAGGTAGGGCTGGGACATGAGAGCTATTGTTACATGGAAGAGGGATTGGCTATGTTCTTGGCCCCAAAGGGTAGAACCAGGAGCTATGGGGGAAGCTGCAAAGAGGCCCACTGAGGCAGATGTCAGGAAAGCTTCCCAATCATGAGAGTTGTCCCAGAGGAGCCCTGGGCTGCCTGCTCATCACTGCATCTGGGGATTCCCTGTGGACACGGTGTGGACTAGATGACCAGGGAGGTCCCTCGCAACTCTAAAATCCTGCGATTCTGAATCCAAGGTCAGCTTAGCTAAGTTCACCAAAGCTCATGCCAGCAAATAAGCAACAAGGGAATACTGAGGGGAAGTGGGCAGGACTAAAGTTACCAAAGACCTAAAGAGGAAGGAAACTCAGCTAAACCTGGAGTACAAGCAAACAAAACAACAGGAAGGATAGTAAGAGAAGGGAAAATGGCCCCCACACCATGTAAATGATTCCAGACATCTATGAATAAGTATTGCCAGACAAAGGAAAACCAACCCCCGATGAGGCCTGTAGCTTCCCTTACAGCACAGGGAACCCCAGGATGCTGTCCCTGAATGAAGTAGGAGGAAAAGGAGATGTGTGAGAGCAGAATCTATGGGCAGCACAGCAGAAGTAACTGGTGAAGTAAAAAAAATGAAATCCATGTTGGCAAACCTCACAAAAGAAAAGAGAGAAAGCAAAAGATTAGAAATGTAAATGGACACAAGTGATTGGAATGGGAATGGGACTTTGAAGATCTTCCCTGCCTGTTAACAGACCTGGGGGGGGGGGGGAATTTGAAGACCTTCCCTGCTTTGAAAGTAAACTCCTACTAGGCTGAATGGGGTCACATGGAGCCTGTGTGGGGAGGAGTTTGCCAAAGGGAAGCAGAGCCCACAGGAAGCTAGGAGTCAGAGCTAGTGAGACAGTGGGGGAGAGAGGAAGCTGAGGCAAGGAGAAAGGTTCCTGAGTAAAAGTTGATCTTGTATTGGTTTGTGGAAAGGCTAAAGGATACTGTGGCTCTCCATGTTTATTATGGCTTCTTGTTATCTTTGGTACTGTGATGGAATCAGTTTGGGTTTTCTGGTGTCTAAATAAATGTTTCAATTCCATATGGACAGTTTGGTATATTTTGTGATCAAAAATCATGCAATATTTATAGTCACAGTCATTATCGTGATCATGAGTGCTGTAAATATTGCATTGGCGCTATATTTGGTGAACAAGGATGGGATCGGGAAATATCAGACCTCTAGTTGGAGGCAGAAGGGATTTAGAAGAAGAAATGGCTGTCCTAGGATGGGAGGATTTGCCTTGTGCCTCCCTAGCAAGAGAGTGGCCCAAAAGTACAGGACTCTGAAAACTGGGAACACAGACTACAGCAGGGAGAGGCTAGAGATTTAGAAACATGTTTGCAAAAAAATACCAATAAAACCTGGGAGAGAGCTGGAGGCAGCTAGTAGAAGAGGCTGGGTTTTTGCTGACAGGCTATTGTATTGGGTGTGAAAGCAGAGACAAGCTGTTACAAGAGTTGGCTAAGTGCCAGAATCTGAGCCCTCCTCTAGAGGAGCAACCTGGAGAGTCTCAGGTAGAAGGAGAGAACTGGAGAATCTCTGGAAGCAGAGAGGGCTGTTGTAAATTTGGCTCAGAAAAAAAAGGAAAAAAGTAACAGAAGGAAAATCCATACAGCATTGGTAGAGTCTGAGCCTAGTTGCAATGCCTATGATTCCCAAGAGAGTCCATACCTTGTACAGAGTGATACAATGTTAAGGGATACACTGTTTCATGGTGAAGCTTTTACAAGGGCAGAAGCTCGCTCCATACTGAGAAGAAGGCAGGAGAGTCAGGTAGGATAAGCAGTATTCAATGAGATACTTGAGGATTTCCCTCAACAGGGGATTGCTGATATTTTGAGCAGATTCACCCAAAGGATGGGAGAATCATTAGTGTCTTGGATGGTAAGAATCACTGACGAAGGAGCTGGAGGAGTAGTAATAGATACAGTGGGCAGCTTGAAATTTATAAATACTTGCCAGAATCCTTTTGTCCAGCAAGCTTTTAGAGACTTTCATTTGGCAGGAGGTAACAATATGACCAATCTGTTAGCTTTAACTGCTGGTGGACGCAATAGAATGTATTCCACTGATTCTAGTGAGACAGACCCTGGTACTCACTTAGACTGTATGAGAAAGTTCAAAGAAGTAATGAAAACTGCTATCATGGCTGGAGATGCAGATATGTATCATGAAATCTCCTTAGCAGTTCCTCATAGAAATATCCTGGTGAAGACAGCTCCTCCTGCTTATAAGCACCTACTTCTGACTCTAACTGGTGAAATAGGGCACCCTCTTTCAGAGGTGCTGGATAAAATTTCACAGCTAAGCAACTTAGGAGAATGGGGAAAAAAATAAATTTCCTCAAGAGAAAAGAGTAAATAGCCAGTGGATTCAAATTCAAATTCAGAACTGATTGCCAGGAAAAGAACTGTTTATTGCTGTACTGAGAGGAGGGGGAGATTTTGGGAAAATTGATGATATTCCAACTAATGAACTGTATAAAATATATCAAGAAAATGATGGTTAGACAGAATTGATGTTAAGCCAAACAGAGAAGTGAGAACTGCCCCCAATAAATGCTCCTGAACCATTGTATCTAAGTTTGTCACACCTTCAGGGAGACTCAGATTAAAGAAAGTGCTGAGGTAGGTGGAAGTGGTCAATGTGATGAATTTGTGGCAGTGTATCAAGCCACTGGAATAGAGCAAGGAGGACAGTGTCATATATTCTCCTGTGAATGAAGTTATGATAGTGAGTCCATGGACTCCAGAAGTATGGCTGACCCTATATTTGTCTCTTTTTTGGCTTTTTGTCTGTTAAACTTTTTTGTGAGATTTGTTTTCTGCAAGCTCGGTACCCTCCAACTGCAGATGTCTGTTTGCTTAAGCCAGATGTCAACCCCTGTCCCTGACTGTGATGTGCCACCTCTGTGACACCTGGCATTGACCAAGCTCCAGATGACAGCTAAAGAACTGACCTTTCAAATGGGGCTTCTTGGGGCAGGGACAGTTCTGTGTCCAATTTCAGACTGAAGTTGCTTTGAAGAAGAGACTCCCTTACCCAAAGATTGAGCCCCATTCATTCCAGAGGGAAGGATGGGGTGCTTGTGCCTAATCCCCCACCCTAAGCTATTGTTTTATGTGCAAAGTTTTCCTATTATCCCTGTTATATTGTTGCAAAGTTCTGCTGACACCAGTTTTTCCACCAGTAAACTCTCATTTATTGTTCCTGTATTTTTGTTACGTACAGAACATGAAAGATTTGGGGGCCAAATGTAATGGGAATGGGAATTTGAAGATCTTCCCTGCCTCTTAATAGACCTAGGGGGGAATCAGAAGACCTTCCTTGCTTTGAAAGTAAACTCTGCCTTCTAATAGGCTGAATGTAGTCACATGGAGCCTGTGGAGGGAAGAGTTTGCTGAAGGGAAGAAGAGCCCACAGGAAGCTAGGAGTCAGAGCCAGAGACAGGGTGGGAGAGAGAGGAGATTGAGGCAAGGAGATAGAGATATTTGTGAGTAAATATTGATCTTGTATTGGTTTGTGGGAAGGCTAAAGGATGCTATGGCTCAGTGTTATTATGATGTCTTAATATCTTTGGTACCATGATAGAATTGGTTCACTGGTTTGGGGATTGGGTTTTCTAGTGTCTAAATAAATGTTTCAGTTCTGTCCTCTATATGGAGAGTTTAGTATATTTTGCGATTGAACATCATGTGATATTTATAGTCACAGTCTTTTTCATGATTGTGGACGCTGTAAATATTGCATTGGCACTAGAGTGATGGACAATCTGGAACTTTTAAACACAAATGTGATCTCCATACAAGCAAAACATAATTGATCTCAGAGACAGGATATGTAGAGACAAATTAAGAAGTACAGATCTCCCAGAAGAACATGACAGGTAAAAAAAACTTAGATATCATAATGCAAAAAATCTAATAAAACTGTTCAAAAATTAGGAACACATACACACACACACACACACACAGAACAACAAAGTGTCAGCTGAAAGGAGCCACAGATCAAGTCCAGAAAAAGCCTTATACTGCAAACTCCAAGACATCCTAGTTACATTTAGCAATTCCAATGACAATAAATTCTGCAACTGATCAGGAGAAAAAAAACTTCAAATATAATTAAGGAAACAAAACCTGAATAACACAAGACTACTTAGTATCTGCCAAAAAGCAAAGAAGGTAATAGAATAATATGCTTTCAAGACTCCAAACTGCAACCCAGGGTGAGCTACCTTACGAACCTGAGCCTGACAATCAGTGAAAAAAGAGGGATTTAAAGTACTCTTGCAGAGAAAGCCAGATGTGAGCAGACTGTCTGCTTTGTGAACACCCCAGACAACAGAAATACAACAATCAAGCGAGGCCCAAGTCAGTTTTCACTAGAAGGGAATTAGCTAATGGGAGGCATGAAGCTGATGCTGAATTTCTCTGCCACAGAGAGGAGCTCTGCAAAGCTGCCCTGCAGCAGAAAGGTCTCATTCAGGGCCCATTCTCTCACTGCAGTATATTATGGTACAATCAAATTACTTATTTCACCAAATAAGACAAATGAGCCCAAGGAGAATGAATACATTGTTTTTTACAACCAGATGACCGTCAGCGATCTTTGTTTCTTTTGTCTGGCTGCCCACATAAGGCCTCACTAGGCCGCTCCTGTTTTCTGCCCTTGTCCCTGGCCAGCCCTCCCTTGCAACCAAGTCCAGAGAACGGAGACCCAAAGGATCACAGACGAGGGCTTCCCAAGCGCACTTTGCCCCCTTTTGTTTCTGTGAATAAAATAAACACTCACAGTCACCATAACAGTGCCCTGTCTCAGCGAATCCTAGATTGGAGCCAATACTATACTTGCCCTGAGTGGGCCACGCTCACCTGTTTTCAGAGCCGTGTCGACATAGCCCTCGTACAGCTGCCTCTGTGCAAGGATGAAGAAGTGGTAAGCTTCAGCTCCTCTCCAGGCATTGTCTGTGAACCGATCGGCTGAAGACAGGACCTCCTCCTCGAGCAGGCCGGCTAAGGCTGAGGTGGCCTGCAAACAAAGGGCCTGACATTCTCCTCCAGGAATTAAGCCAGCCCCTTCCAAAGGCAACAGATAGACCAGGGGCACTGGAGCTTTTCTAGAGTGAGCTAATCACAAGTTCCCAAGTACAGGCCAGATTTTGTAATGATAACAATGGTGAAGCCTCCTGGGCACACTAATGTATGGAATTTTTGGCAGCATCCACACAACAGTGAGGCCAGTAGAGTCAGGTCATCTCAATTCTGAAACCAGGTTTCCATCCCCAAGGTGAGGCTCAGCCAAGGTTTCCCAGAAGGTGAGTTCACAGGGCCAGACCCTGCAGAGTGGGGCCTCCTGGCTGCATATCTCAAGTCAGGAGGAGGAGAGGGAATGAAGACTTGCTCTGTGCCAAGGCCGTGCTAAGCTCCTTACAAATACCACCTCATCTGATCCTCACAGCAACTCTCTGAAGGAGCTGCTACCATCATTCCCATTCACAGAGAAAACTGAGGCAGAAAGAGCCAAGTGGCTCAGAGTTTAAGAGTGTCTGAGGCTGGATGTGAACTCAGGTCTCCCGACTCCGGGCCCAGTCCTCTGGGGGCTGTGGCACCACCAACTACACCCACTGCCAAGGCACACTGACTTCTTCACCTGCTCATGTGTGTTTGAGCTCAGCAGTCGGGGTTCGGACTCAGTTGGGGTTTTAGTTTAATTTTTCTTCGGGGAAGGGGACCTTGCTAAACAGAAGTCGTCTGGGGGAGTGTACCCGAGGGGTCACATTAGTGACATGCTGGGCACCAAGGCGGGAGAACATATCATTTCAGAAACTTTCCATTAAAAATAAAGTTTTCCATTATAACACATATTATGGTCAATTGGTGTTAATTTTTTTAAAATTTAAGTACATGTTTCAAAGGGTCTTATTTGATGAAATATGGCATTTATACCCATGAAAATAAGATACTCATTTCTAAGAAAATCTAGGGGGAAGGGGAGAGATGGGGAGAAAAGATGGAACTCAAAATCTTGTGGAAGTAAACGCTGAAAACTAAAAATAATTTTAAAAATAAAAGCAGACTTAAGCTAAAAAAGAAAATCTATTTAACTCCATTTAAAAAGCACACCCAGTTCATCAATGACATTTGTAAAGACAAGAAAGCAATAAGGCAAGATGCTGATCCTCCCTCTCAATCTCAGCCCAAAGCCCAACATCAATAACAGGAGGAGGGGACCCCAGGGTGAAAGCTCAGAAGAAGGTGTGACCTCTCACCTCTGAACTCTTCCCTTTAACCTTTCCCCTCTGGGCATTCTTCATCTGCTCATGGTACTGCTCAATGAGCAAGGCTGACAGCACATAGAGCTTCTTAACGCGCAAAGGCTTGGTCCTTTTCTTGGCTTCTTCATCTGCAATCTTAGGACAGATGATCAGGGCAGCATCCCACTCCTGGTCTCCCGGGAGATCCCCCACCAAAGACCCCCACTGTTCTTAGACCACACATACAAGGTCCTGCTTTATGTCAAGTGCAAAGCTCCTGCCCCGTAATTAACTGGGCCTGAGGAAAGCTCTCTTGGGGTGACTGGGGAACTTTCTCCTCCTGCCAAGTTCTACAAAACATCAGCCAAATGAGAGTCCCTTGCCAGGGTCCACAGCATTGCCCTCATCCAGCCTCATCTTCCTCTGGGCAAAGAAACGGCTCTAAGAGCACTCTCAAGGCAGGCAGGCTTGGAGGGCCCTCTGACCAGCCACTTCTCCCTTTCCTCAGGCCACCCTGACCCAGGACATGGTACCTTGAACATGAGTTTAGCAGCATCAAAGAAGTAGTTGGCTTTCCGGTAGAGCTCGATGGCATCCAGAGTTTTGTTCTTTTCCAGCAGATGAGACGCGTACCGAGCCAGCAAGGATCCAATTTCCTTCATGCTATGATTTTTAGCCAGCTCCACAGCTTTGTTCCACTGGGGGGACATGAAAGAACCCACGACATTTGGTTTTCCAGACAAGGACAGAAAACAGACTTTCAGGAAGGCTTTAAAGAGATGGTGGGCTGTGATGCAAGCCCCCTGCTCAAACAGGAGAAACAGAGACCAAGGCGCATGAAAGAGACAGACTGGACGCCTGGGAGCAGACAGCAAGTTTTTTTCTTTTTTATCTTTTTTTTTGCCATATCTACAAAAGTACAGCGTGTCCTGCAGATTAAAGCTGCACTAAGACCGTAGAACAGGGCATGTGGGTAAATGGGGACGTTCCACACTGACAGCAGCTCCCGGCTCCTCTTTCTTAGTCGGCACCAAACACAAGAAAAGAACAGAGTCGGGCAAAAGGGGCCACCTCAGGTGAGAACGTCGTTACAAAGGCAGCGGCACTTTCTTCTTCACGCCAATCTAGTGAACAGCCCGTTCCTGCTCTGTGGGCTGGTAACAGGCCCCTCCTCTAACTGAGCACCTTCATTTATCTCAATTTCAGATCCTTCTACAATATCCAACAGACAACAACCGAGAAGAAAGAGCTAAGGCAAGTTGACAGAGCTCCTTTCCTTGGCTGTGACCAAAGGAAGAGACAAACTCCTACTAAAATGCAGGGAATGATAAGGTGATTTCTGGACACAAAGTTGCCAGACTGACACTCAGTCCAACTCTTTCTGTATGTCAAGAACCCGGCTGAAAGCCAGAGGCTCAGGACTTGTCCTCGGGGTGCTTACATTCTATGCAGGAGGAGCCATCTATACCAAGATCAGCAAAGACAGGAGAGTCAGGAAACAAGAATGAAGCCAACTCAGGGCTGACGATGGGACTTCCGTGGGAGTGAGAAGTGGTTCTTGTCCCTTGTCCCAGAGAGGACAAGGGTGCACATGCCGCTGTAGCACTGAGGCAATACTCACAGCACCCATAGTCACTATAAATATGCCTGCATGGTGCTTGATCACAAATCATAACAGACTTTTCATACAGAAGACAGAAGCAAAACACCTATTCAGACACCAGAAAACCAAATCCCAACACCAGGAAACCAAATCTATCACAGCAACATAGAAGCTAGTGTACCACAACATAGCAGAGCCACACCATCCTTTAGCCTTCCCACAAACCAACACAGGCCTAGCTGTCACAGCAGGTGGCAAAATACCAACTTTTATTCACAAGCCTGTCTGTCTTCCTCAGAAGCCTGCTCTCCTCCCAACCACCTAGTCTAGCTCTGACTCCCAGTTTCCTGTGGGATCTGCTCCATCCTTCAGCAAACTCCTTCTGTCACAGCTGCCTGCTGGCTTCCTGAGCCCCAGGAACCCCCCCCACACACACACATCACCTCATGTACTCACACACATGCACACATACATACATACAAAGAGTTTGGGGTGGGGGGAATGGGAGAGAATAAAGAACCTCCTGGATCTTATTTGGAGGGGAGAATGGTCCCCTAAGAGCCCCCCCAACTGATAATGGCCTCTCCCTACTTCTCACTCTCCCTGCAGCTGATGGTCAAGGACCTGCTCTGACTAAGCAACATGCTTGGTATATAGCAGGTGCTTAACAAAGGGGTGCTCCCTTTTCCTGCCCCACAGCTGACTCCCCCTGGCCCTGCACACTAAACCACCATCTAGCTCCTTCCAAATCTGCCACAGACTCCTCACAACCAAAACAGACAAGACCCACCAGTTCCATCAGAACCAGCCCGTCGCTAGAAGGCGTCCAGCCCAGGGCCACGTGCAGTGGTGGACGGCGAGCAGCATGCAGCACTCAGAGCAGTCCACAGGCAGCTCGGAACTTACCTGGTTCAGGTGCACGCAGGTATCCACAGCGGCTTTGGGTTGGTTGCACTTCAGAAAGGCGGCCACGGCCTGCTCACACATCCCGACCCTCACAAACATCTGGGCAATCTCCTGTAACAAAAGCACCAACCACAGATTCCACAAACCCGCTGAAATGGGGATCCCATCAACAGTTACCCGACCAAAGGAAGCAGAAGGAGGAGGGGCTGAGCCGCTGTCCTCCCATCACACTGGAATGGAGCTCGCTGATGCTGCAGCCCTTCCTTATGCAGAATCAGGAATGTCCTTCTCTCATTCACTCGGTGGATATGTCTACACAGCCCAGGGATCAGTGCTTCAGAGGTGGAAGTGATCCTACCCACTAGTGGTCTCCAGTTTTACAGAAGAAGAAACAGGGCAAAGGGGAGGTGCTTTGTGCAAGGTCCACTGGCTGAAAAGGCAGGATTCAAAGTCAGGTCATCTGACTATAAGCCCAGGACCCTGCCAGCCCCACTGTGGGTCCCACCCTCTCTTCCCATTTGCAGGCATGGCCTCTGGGTCTCCTCACTCACTCCTGATGGTCAATAATTGAAGCGGGGAGGCTGCTGAGGGTTAACATTGAACCTCACAGGCACACTCGGGAGTGGCCACACTGGCCAGTCAGTTCCAGTCACCTGGGTGACACACACAAAGGTCCAGATGACAGGGAAAAGGATGACCGTTCCAAGTGCTCAGCTGACCTGTCCATTCCCGGGACAAGCATCCAGAGTGTCTTCATGATGCTCCCCCCAAAAAGCCACTTTGCTTCTTTTTGCCCCCCTTCCAAACACACACACACACACACACACACACACACACACACACACACACACACACCTGCCCAGATCCCCAGAACAGAAAAGGATCCCAGAGGGCCAGATGTCATGGACAGACTGTGACCCCCACAGCTGCGAGCAACCCCTCCCTCAAAGAAGTGCCTGCCGTCTGAAGCCTTGGTGCATGTTCTAATAGGGCCTGATGCTGAGAGCCCTCACAAACTCTCTCCCCAGGACTGACCACTGAGCCCTGTGCTGTGACCCCAAGTGTTCCCTTCCAGCAGGGGGCAGGAGGAGAGGCTCTGGGCATTCCTCAGCACCAGAGTCAAGGCTCCAAGTGCCCTGACCCCATCTGCAAACACTCACAGGGAGTAGCTTATTGTTTTCTGGCAGGGAATTGGCCAGGTTCTCGAGACCCTCATAGTCTTCCAACATGTAGTAACACTCGGCCAAGCGCTCCTGGTTCCGACCTTGGACATAATACTGTACAGCATTCAACCTGCAGACAGAGCACAGAGGTTTGGCCAATGGACCACGGCAGGGCACTGCCACCCGGCACGCCAGAAGGACCAGCAAGGAATGCCTGCCTTGGGCCACCATGACCATGACTGGGGTCCTCTCTCATCTCTGCTCCCCACACCGGCCCCCAAAGAGAAGTATGTAGCAAAGCAGAAGGCTTAAGAAGGAAACAGCTGGTGATTTCTATAAGGAAAACCAACCATTTTCTCATTAAAAGGAATGCCACAAGGAAACATTGGTCTGAGGCATCAAGAGCCTCTGAGCATGGGCAGAATGGGAGAAGAAGCCTAGACCCCCAGCCCAGTCTGGCCTTCCCACGTGCTCCTGAGGCTGGAGCCGGCCAAGGCTCACAGCTCCTGCCCCGTGTCATGGCATATGCAAACGCTGGGTCCGTCAAAGGACTCAGGGAGCCATTGGGAAAGGGAAGCCCCATTTTACAGATGAGGATGTTGACGCAGGAAGCAGTTCAGCCACTGGGTCTTCCTGCCTCCAGGCACTGCACTCTGACCTGTGGCTCACCTTCTGTAGATGGCAGCAACCACCACCTAGCCTTTGGGTACCATACACACACAGGAGCAGGTCTAGACACGTACCATTTCTGTCGATCGGCAAAGTAGTCACCAATGGCATTGTGGGCTTGTTCAAGGAGGCTGTCGTCAGCATCGCCAGATCCCGTCTTCAGTAACTGGAGCACTCGGAACCAGTCTCCCAATTTCAATCGCAGGCCGATGGCCAAGTCCCTAGAAACAACAGCAAGGCCTGCAGCATACTCCAGCTGAGGAGCACCCAGAATGTCACCACCATGCCTGACGTGACAGGAGCAGGCGGAAGGGCTGCCCTGATGGTGCTCTGGGCCCCCGGCAAAGCCAGGGGTTTGCCGTCGCCTGTTTCCCATGCTAGTGCTCAGCACGCTTCCCATCGACTCTACTCAGGCCATGGCTGCACCTGGTGACTCAGGTGAGGTCTCCCCACTAGATCATGAGTGCAAGGACCAAGCCACTCTTAGCTCACTTTGTGTCTTCAGGACTGAGCACAGGACCTGCACACAGCAGGTGCTTAACAAATGCATTCCAATGAACTGTATCAGACATCCCTCTTTCTGGATTTCAGGATAAGGGGCTTTACAACCATAAAGACACCAGTTTCATGAAGCTGACGATTCATGGTCAAGTCTAACCTGAACTATATGATACAGTCGAAGACAGGGCTGAGGAGCCCGCGGCCTCCAGGCCCCATGGGGCCCTCTAGGTCAGCCTTCTGAACAAGAAGGTGGTCCCCCTCAGGCGGCCTTCTGAACAAATTCTTTTACTGAGGTGGTTTGTTCTGGGAAGGCTGAGTTCCGTTAAAAGGCTGTCCTGGAGGGCCTGGAGGGCCTGGAGGGCCATGTGGGGCCTCGAGGCCATGGGCTCCCCAGCCCTGATGCAGACAAGAAATGCCTTGATTCTTGTCTGGGGCTTCTTTTTAGGCCTACACAGATAAGAAGAAACAGAGTCCAGGACCAGGTAGTGCTGGGTGCAGCCTCTGACTCCGCAGGGTGCTTTCTGTTCTCATACCGTGCACAGACACATAGGAGACCCAGGCTCTGCACGCCCCAGTGAAGGAGGTAAAGTGAGAGAGGTGAAGCTTGCTCAGAATGACAGCCTCAGGCGAGAGTACACAGCGAGCGCTTCATAAATGCTCAGCACAGAAATGGGATTCCATCTATGCCACCCCAGAATGCCCACAGTGGAAGACACCCTCCTGGACCCCAGGCCTCCTGGCCCTTGCCACAGGCCTCTTGTGAGAATGCTGCCTCCACACCCACCGGCACAATGACATCGATTCTGATTCCAGGATGGGCGTGACCCAGGGTCACATCTGTTCTTGGGGCCGACATGCCAGCTGGCTCATACTGATGGAGTCCACTAAGATCCCAAGATCTTTCCACATAAACATCTATTAAACCAATTCTATCCTTCAAAGGGTGGAACTGTAATTGAATGCTGGGCTCAAACTTTTTAAAAAGTTAATTTTTAAAAGCAGAGGTTAGGCCGTGTCCTCGGGTGGCTAGGCCCCCTGCACCCCTCAGTGGCCCAGTCAGACGCATGCCTGAAGGCTCCTCTAGAATGGGTAGAGGCCGCGAGCTCCTTGGTCTCATGTGCCTGCCCCCAGAGCCCAGCTCACCTCCTATCCATATCCAGGTACATTCTCTCTGCCTCCTCAAACCGGCCGAAGTAGGCAGCCACTTCACACTGTTTCATGGACTCGCTCTGAAGGTTGCCAAGGCGCTTCACAAACTTGATGCCCTGGTAATCCTTGCAGCGCACAAAGGCCTGCTCTGCCGTCTGCAGGTCCAGCTTCTGAAGGGCTGCTTCTGCCAGCAGGCGCCTATTCAGAAACACAGAAACGTGGGGATGAGACCCAGCTGCTTCTAGTGGATGGAGGCAGAGCGGGCTTTGCCCATCATGGAATTCCCTGAATGGAATCTGGCATGGATGGAGCTTGAGCTTGGGCCAGAAAACCCGAGTCCTGACCCTGGAAGCCTCAGTCTCATCTCTACACAGATGCCCATCCTCCCAGGACCTCCTCCCCCTCCCCCGCCCCAGGCTGTCAGGGGCTTGAATGATATGATACATGATGGGGTCGAGCTGCCCCAAGACCATCTACAAAAGGAAGAAGAGTCAAGAAGCCCAGGCCAGAGCCCGACACCACCCCCTCCCCTCCTGGAAGAAGCCGAGGGCCGGGCTGAGGATTACCAGAGCCGGGGATGAGGATTGTCCTCGATGAACTGGGAAGCATCTTCAATGCCAACCTTCTCGATAAGCGCTCGACTGTCGCGCAGGGAGCGGATCTCAAAGTTAATGATGTAGTCTTTATTAGGGTGGTCAGGATTCTAAAATGAAAACACGAAATCAGGAATTTCCAAGCACTTCCTTAAAATACACCTACATCTGATCCCTGCAGGGGTCCAGGACAGGGAGTGGACTGTTCAGTCACAGGCCCTCTGGGCAGGAGGGGGACAATGTCAGCCCCCCCAGCAAGACCGCCGGTCTTCTCAACCCCTACCCGGCAACAGCCACCAGAGACCAAAGCTCCCCTAAAGACCACTCTGCCAGGGGAGGTCAGAGCCAGGGGCAGGGTGCAGAGGGCAAACCCTGGCGCAATAACGCCCCCACCCTGGCATCCAGAGCCTGCACTGAGGGACCCCGAGGGGTGCTAGAGGCCTCCACGAGTGCCCAGAAGTCAAAGGGGACGGCTCAGTGGCACTGGAAGGGATGTAAGGAGCCGTACTATGTCTCAGAAGGAGGAAAGCAGAGTCCAGCTTCTTTAGTCAAACAGGGAGCTGACAAGTACAAGAGAGTGCGCTACCTTCAGTATTTCATCCAAGAGAACCGACTTAATTTCCAGGTCTTCAAAGTTACAAATGTATCCAGAAGTCTGAATAGGTTCCTTTGAAAGACAAACAAATCCTGTTTTCAAACTGTCCTAGGTTTTCCTCATGTTTTGTGTCTCAGCTTCCTCTGCATTAAAGAGCAACTGGGAGGCTTTTCACTGAATCCCCCCTAACGGAAGGGACATCTGCCTCGCAGGAGGCTACGTCTACCCACCAAAGAGGTCAGATTAGACCCCAGAGGGAGACAAAACTCGGGATTTGAGGGAAAGACACGCAAACACAAAAGTGATGTGACTCAGCCGCAAAGCTGGCTTCTAAGATCTGCCCAGTCCTAGAGCTAAGACTGAGAATCAACATGCCACAGGCCCTGGGGGCCACAGCTTCCTCAGCCTCGCAGCCAGCAACACAGGTTCAGAGGATCAAAATCAAGTCAGGAAATAACAGGAAGGAATAAAGAAAGGTGTAACAGGGTTTATCTCTGAGAGATATGAACGAACAAAGGTCAAAACTGCCTGAGTCATGATGAAAAATGCTATAAAATCAAATTAAGCCTAAGGGGCCAGGAGAATGATGCTTAAAGTGGCTCTGGCTCTGCATGCTCCCACAGATGCCCTCAGAGGTGCTCCCACAGGTGCCCCCACAGGTGTGCTCACAGGTGCTCTCACAGATGCCCTCAGAGGTGCTCCCACAGGTGCCCCCACAGGTATGCTCACAGGTGTTCCAAGTGAGGAACACGGGAATATCTTAGTTTTGCTGGCTCTGAACCTTTTACCAAAATCTGAGAACTCATTCTAATGGCTACAATCTTTGAGAAGTATTACCAAGCCCATTCTTTCTCCTAAAAGTGACTACATGGTAATAAGACAGAAATCTGTGAATAAGAATGCTTCTCCTTTAGAGAAAACACAAACTGGGAGCCAGGAGTGGCTCCTTACGCCCAGCCCTGCCCATCCTTGTCCAGGCTCAGGGCTGGCAGAGGGGCACAAGGAGGGGACATTTCAGTAGGGTGTCAAAAGTTCTACAATGTCCCTACAATTCCTTCTAGAAAAATAAACACCGTTCTCTCAATCCCCAATGAAAATTTTCCTTGTTAGTGAAAAAAAGCTTGGGGGCCAAGTACCACCCACCTCACCTATTTATTCCTAGGAAAAGTTTCACAAGATTGAGAGGGGGTGGAGCCAAGATGGCAGCATAGAAGCAGGAAAACGCCATAGCTCACACATAGCCACCTCAAAAACCTATGAAATACGACTCTAGACAAATTTTAGGGCTCCAGAACTCACAAAAGTACAGCAAAACACATCTCCCACCGAAGGCAGCTCGGCATAAAGGGCTCGTCGCAGCGCGCTGGGAGCCCAGCCAAGCCCGGCCTGAAACCACGGGTTGGCCAAGGGGCAGCCAGGACATGCGGCAGCTGGAGCCTTCAGGAGAGTGGATCAGCAGCAGCTGTGGCAATTTCCAGAATTATAAAGCCATAAGAAATAAGGACTAAGTAAAGGTTAGTAGAACTCAGCTGAATTTGGGGGAGAGTATCCAGCTGAAATGCCTCCAGCACAAGGAATACGCAGAAACAGCGGCCCTGCAGCAGCTTCCACATGGCTGCTTCAGAGTTCCCAGCCTGCAGGGGGGCCAGGCAATCATTCAGAGGCTAAGTGCTCTTGTGTTGAGCTGCCTGGATCCATATCATGGTCTTGGGTGGTGGTCCTGGGGTACCTTTTCAGTGAGCCAAAGCTGGTGGGGGCTGCAGAGACTGTGCCATCTAATAGCTCTAGCATCTGCAAAAACTCCAGGGATTTGGGACAGAGTTTTCCACTCTGGAAGCAGAGTTCCACAGAACTAAAAGTCAAGTAATTCACTGGCAACATGAGCAGACAAAGGAAGCAAAGTAAGAACAGCAATCAAACTTTAAATTCCTTTTTTGGAGACAAAAAGGATCAAAGCATGGAACGGTAGGGAGACAACACAGTCAGAACTTCTGCACCAAAAGCTTCCAAGAAACATGAAGATTGCCTACAAGCCATAGATGAGCTTAAGAAGGATTTTGAAAACCAAATAAGAGAAGTGGAGGAAAAATTGGGAAGAGAAATGAGAATGATGCAAGAAAATCATGAAAAGAGAGTCAACAACCTGACTGAAGAAACAACACTTTAAAAAATAGATTAACTCAAATGGCAAAAGAGGCCCAGAAAGCCAATGAGGAGAAGAATGCCTTAAAAAGCCAAATTTGCCAGATGGAAAAAGAATTTCAAAAGCTTTTTGAGGAGAACAATTCCTTCAGAATTGGAGTGGAGCAAATGGAAGCAAATAACTTTATGGGAAATCAAGATATCATTAAACTAATACAAACAAATGAAAAATAGAAGGCAATGTGAAATATCTCCATGAAAAAACCATTGACCTGGAAAATAGAGCCAGGAGAGATAATTTAAAAACTATTGGACTACCTGAAAGCCACGATCAAAAAAAGGAACCTAGAAATCATCCTTCAAGAAATTCTCAAGGAAAATTGCCCTGATGTTTAGAACCAGAGGGCAAAACAGAACTAGAAAGAATTCACTGATCACCTCTTAAAAAAATCCCAAAAAGAAAATTCCTAGAAATATTATAACCAGGTTCCAGAGTCCCCAGATCAGGAGAAAAAAATTACAGGCTGCCAAGAGGAAGCAATTTGAGTATTGTAGAAACACAGTCAGGATAACCCAGAATCTGGCAGCTTCTACATTAAGGAATCAAAGGGCCTGGAATATGATATTCCAGAAACCAAGGGAGCTAGGATTAAAACCAAGAATCACCTACCCAGCAAAAGCAAGTATAATGTTTTAGGGGAAAATATGGTCATTCAGTGAGGTGGAGGACTTTCAAGCATTCTTGCTGAAAAAACCAGAACTGAAAAGAAAATCTGACACTCAAATACAAGAAGCATGAGAAGGTAAACATGGGAAAGAAATCATAAGGAACTTATCAAAGTTGAACTATTTACATGTCAATATGGAAAAAGGATAATAGTAACTTATGAAACTTTTCTCAGTATGACAGGTGGTTTTTTTCAAGGAGATATTTCACATTGCCTTCTATTGTTTTCATTTATTTGTATTAGTTTAATAATATCTTGATTTCTCATAAAGTCATATATATATACACATATACACATACATATGTCTATATAGGAGAGTATATATGCGTATGGATACATATCTGAGCATGTGTATGTATGTGTATATAGAGGGCACAGGATCAATTGAATATGAAGGGATGATACTTTAAAAGGTGAAATTCTGAGGTGGGAGAGGATTAGAATGAGAGGAGACAGGGAGAGACAGAATGGGGTTAATCATCTCATACAGAAGAGGCAAGGGATAACTGTTACAATGGAGGGGAAGAACAGGAAGGCAAAAGGGAAAGGGTCAACTTTACTCTCGTCGAATTTGGCTTAGGGAAGGAATGACATAAACTCTAAAGTGGGTATCATGCCACACAGGAGAGTAGGGGGGACGGGGATGAGAGGTGAGATGATGGAGGGGAGGGCAGGGTGGGGGGAGGGTTGCTGGAAGCACACACTTCTGTAAAGGGACAGGGTAGAGAACAGAACAAGTGGGGGGGAGAACGGATAGGAAGGAGAGACATATAATCAGTCTCTCACAATATGTCCATTGTGTATATGTTCTGTGTAACTACACATGCATGGCCTGTATTGAATTTCTTGTCTTTCCAGTGGGGGTGGGTGACAAGGGAGGAAGGGAAAGAATCTAGAATTTAAAGTTCTA
>CM053595.1:323424538-323442015 GCA_028646575.1 Pseudocheirus occidentalis
GCTAGGTGGTGCAGTGAATAGAGCACTAGCCCTGGAGTCAGGAAGACCTGAGTTCAAATGTGACCTCAGACAAAACACTTACTAGCTGTGTGACCTTGGGCAAGTCACTTAACCCCAATTGCCCTGCCTTCCCCTGTCCAAAAAGGCAGAAAATAAAGTGCAAGTGAAGCTTAGAGCCAAGCAGGATTCTTGGCTCAATAAGAAGACAGGTGGCATTTAAGCTGATAGTAACAATCCAGAGCTCTTATATGAAGACTATGAGTCAAACACCTATGGTGCATCTCAGCCTCTTAGTGCTGCTATAACCACATTGATCAGCGATAAGAACATGATCCTAGAGAGATGTAGTGTTCTTAACAGGCTATCATCAATCAATGCTGAAGCCATTGACCTTTTACCTCAGGTTGGAGGCAAATTTCCAACTGAAAAAGAGGTTTTGAATGCCATTAGACTTCTCTCGTGGCAAAGAGGATTCTGTTCCAGCTGAGATTTAAAAGGTGGAGGTCCATTGCTCATACAAAAGCTGATTGAAATTTTCCAGGTTCTATGGCAAGAGGAGGTTATCCCCCAGGAATTCAAGGATGCCTCCATTGCCCATCTCTATAAAGGAAAGGGAAATAGGCTGTCCTGTGACAATCACAGGGTGGGAGTGGGGCTCCTCTCTCTTAGTTGTCCTTAGTAGGATTATCCTTCACCTGGTAGATGGTCATCTATCTGAGAGCTAGTGTAGCTTCAGAAAGGGTCAAGGAATAAATAGTGAATATGGCATGTGCTGCCTGACAACACCCAGGAGAAATGCCAGGAGCAGAACAGAGGTCTGTACACATGTTCATTGATCTAATCAAGGTCGTTGATAGTCAGTCATGAAAGCTTGTGGAAAATTATGTCAAAATTTGGTTTGCCAGGAGTTCATCAGTAGTGTGCACCTGGATGTCTGCATGGGTTCTGGATAAAGGATGATGCTCTCACCCTTTCCCAGTCACTAGTGGAGTGAAGCAGGGCTCACTCCACTGCATGCTCCCACACTTTTTAGCTTGATGTTTTTAGTAATGTCAGACACTTTCAAGGAGGACGAAAATGGCATCAAGGTCAACTACTGAACTGACAGTAAATTATTTAACTTGAAAAGGCTACAAGCCAAGACTAAAGTGGAAGGAGAGCTGGTGCACGACTTTCTGTTCACAGATCATTGTGCCCTCAATTCAATCTCTTCGGCTGGGATGCAACAGAGTGTGGATCACCTCTCAGCCACTTGTGGTAATTTTGGCCTGACAACTGACTACAAGGAAATGCAAGTTCTCCACCACACCATCTATGCTTGGAGCCATCAGTGATAGCAAGTGGAGAAATTTTGAATGCTGTGGACACGTTTGCTTACCTTGGTAGTATGCTTTCCAGAGATATCCACATAGATGATGAGGTTGACACACACATTGCACAGTGCTAGCTTGGTGTCTGAGAAGCTCCAAATGTGTGGCAGAGAAGAGGTATTAAGCTGTCTACAAAACTGAAGCTCTGTGGAGCCATTATGTTGACCTCTTTGTTGAAACCTTCACAGTCTGCCAGCACCATGCCAGGAAACTGAATCCCTTCCATTGTAATTATCTTAGGAAGATTCTAAAGATCACTTGGCAGGATAAGGTACCAGGCGCTGAGGTCTTTTCTTGAGCTGAACTGCTAAGCATTCAAATTCTGCCACAGAGAGCACAACTCTGATGGGCTGGTTACATTGTTTGATTGTCAAATGTACATTTTCCTAAAAGACTATTTTATGGAGAGCTCATGAAAAGCAGGTGCTCCTTGTTGTTCATCCTTGATTCTCAGAGAAGACCAATGACATCAGGAGGAGGATGTCCTGACTTGCAGGTGAATTTGATTTAAGTGAGGCAGGGCTGTGCAAAGTCATCAGCCTCACTCTCTCCTCCAGTCATTGGAGTCCCTGTGGCAAGACATAAGTAAGGATGACTGGACGTGGCTCAGGATGCTGTAGGAGACCCTGGCCTTGGGAAGCTGAGGTCTTTCCCGGGTCTCATTTGTCTGAGGCAACAACCATTCAGTGAGTAAGAACTGAGGTAAAAGATGGCCCCGTTTGACTCCCCAAAAGCATCAGTCTGGGAGGGGAGGACCCTCAGAACTTCTGGCCAGAACTGAAACAATTGCTATTTATACTTACTCTGAGCTATCAAGACCCAAACAGTGAGCAATCAACGCTTGGTCTGGGACCTATTATTGGCCAATCAGTGAGAACTAGAGTGATATGGGTTTAAAGGCACAGTCATATAGCTCCATTTGAATCCCAATGGACTTAAAAAAATTTTTTTAATGAATTTTGCTTTTTATGGAGGGGAAAGGGCAGGGCAATTAGGGTTAAGTAACTTGTCCAAGGTCACACGAGGGTCTCAGGTCAAATTTGAACTCAAGTCCTCCTGACTCCAGGGCTGGTGCTTTATTCACTGTGCCACCTAGCGGCCTCCTTCTAATGGACTTTATCTAAGCCTGGTTTCCCAGAGCTCTGTTTTGAGAAATGATAAATAAAAGCTATACAAGACAAAAGTTTTCCAGTTTTGGGGGGGAGAATCCAACTCCCAACAATGATAGAATAAAGAAATAGGGAAGAAACAAAAACCTCGCCCCCAAAGTCCAGAGCAATCCAAACCAGATGTAAGTGGCAGGTGCTCACAGGAGGGCAGAGAAGCAACGCCAGGACACCTTCAGAGTCTCATTGAAGAACTCTGGGATTGATTGGTTGCCATGGGAGAGACATTGGCAAAGGACCACCTAGAATGGTGTACCTGCATCAAAGAAGGCGCTGTGCTCTTTGAGCAAAGCCAAATCACAGAATTGCAAAAGAAATGTGAGATGTGCACATTTAGAGGCATCTCCAGGCCAAATAGTCACATGGACCATGTGTGCCCAACCTGAGCTAACTAGGGTCTGACCAGCCACAGTTCATGCTGCACACACTGTATCTTGACTCTGACGTAGGGAGGCCATTTAGGGTCCTCTTCAAGCAAAAGGGACAACAACCATAACCATCAGAAGCATCCAAGGAGAGAAGGTGCCCCATAGATGTGACAGAGCCCTGTGTCTCTGTGCTGCTGGCAAATGAACAGTCCTCTCTGTTCACTCACTGAGCAGGAGCACAGAGTAACATACTGAGCCACCCAATTATCAGAATTAGAAGTAGGATGAGGGGCATTGGTGGTTTATGGGGCATGTCCTGGTCCCCTCCCCTTCCTAAGATAGCCACTGGCCCAGAGCCTGCCATTCCCTCCCCTCTGCCCCTCTTCTCACAGCCACCTCTGTGGTAGTCCCAACTGAATGGGTGACTAGCCTCTCTTGGAAATTGCTGATTTGTTTGACTAAAGCTGCCACTTATAAGTGCTCACCATGTAAGGGCTTTACAAGCATCATCTTATCTGATCTCCACAAGAACCCTGGGAGGTACGTCCTGTGATTATTCCCAGTTTACAGATGAGGAAACTGAGGTAAACAGGTTGAGTGACTTGCCCAGGGTCACCCAGCTAGGAAGTGTCTGAGGTTAAATTTGAAATTAGGTCTTACTGACTCCAAGCCTGATGCTTTATCCATCACACCACCTAGGTGCCTAGGCTGGAAGTCTTCAGCTGGGATTTGGCAAATGGCCAAACCGAATTCACCATGCAGATGGATTCCTCTAGAACCAAAGGACTGACCAACAGGTTCCCCCTCCCACCCCCAGCCCCCACTGTGCAGGTGTATTTGTGCCGAAACATCCTGTTTGAGAAGGTCTGGGCCCTTTGGTATGCTCTGGTGAGTGGGTAGCTGAAACACTTGGAAAAGACAATTTCAGAAGCCAGTAAACTGGGCTGAAAGGAGCTGATCCTCAGCACTCGTTCTTCAATTGGGAATACCATGGCCAAGTGATGGGTTATGGTAGCGGAGAAAGAACAGAGGACTGGGTCCAGAGGACTGGTTTTGAATTCAGGGTCTGCCCCTGATACTTATAATAAGACTTTGAGTGAGACTCTTCCCCTCCCTAGTTCTCAGTTCCCACATCTGTAAAATGGAGCAGGCACCTCCTAAGGCTCCCTGGCAGCACCAAACTGGTGATTCTGTGGCCCATTTCTCCACACACCTTGGTCTCTGCTAAGCGATGAATCTGAAAGGCCTGGGGCAGGTCAGATCTGATAATCCGGGGCATTCCCCAAGGCTCAGCCCTGGGCACTCTTCTCTTCTCCCTCTGCGGTTTCTCTTGGTCTTACCACCTGATCGTCTCTTTGCTGATGACCTTATCACCACTCTCACCTCTCCAGTAGGACGTCCAGTACAGACATCTTAAACTCCTCCCCGAAGCCTCCCTTCTGCCTCACTTCCCTCTCCTTGCGAAGGCAAGCCCTCCCATCCAATTGGCTGCGGAAGTTCCTAACATCTCTCTTATACACCCCCAGCCTGGTGCAGGCCCACCTCACCTCATCCCTAAACTAGGCAGTAGCTTCTGGGGGTGGGGGAATCTGCTTTCCTCAAGTCTCCCCCCACCTCCACCCACCACTCAAGTGTCAAAAACTGATCCTTCCAAAGTGCAGTCCTGATCACATCACCACCCAAACAGCGAGGGTTCCCTACCACCTGCAGGCTCAAATAGAAAATCCTCTGACATTCGAAGCCTCTTTCATAACCTGCGCCCTTCCTAGCTTTCCAATATTCTTCCTCCGGATACTCTTCCAGGTACTCTGCCTTAATATCCGCCCCCCTGGCTGCGCCTCCAGGAAGACACTACGCCTCCCCACTCCGGGCATTTCCTCTGGCAGTGCCCCATGCTTGGAATGCTCTCCCTCTTCCTCTCGGCTTCCCAGCTGCCCTGGCTTCTGTCAAGCCCCAGATAAAACCCGACTTAGGGCTAGCTCCCTCCCTCCGAGATCATCCCCAACTTCTCCCGACACGAGTACAATCCACTCACAAGTCGCTGGGCGTTGTCTCCCCCGCTAGACTGTGAGCTCTGGGACTGGGATTGCCTTTTGCTTCTTGGGGAGGCAAATCTCCACAGCACTTGGAACAGCCACAGGTACGCTGTGCCTGGTAAGTGCAAGGGGTAAGTGCTTCATAAATGTTGACTTGACTAGTAACGAGCCCGAGCCCAGTTTAGAATCTGGGCCTCAGCTTTCCCTTCGATGAAATGGGAACCACTCTAATTACCACCACTCCCCACACCTACCCCCACCGGTCATCGGGAAGAAAGCTTCTTCCAGCTCCGAAGGGCGGAGGTTCCTCCACGTCTGCCCTGGCGGTCTAGGAAGGTCCCGCGGGTACATTCCCTGCCTTTGCCGCTAACTGGGAGTCTTTTAGGACCTGTCTGGGCGTGTGTGAATGTTTGACTTTCCATTGGGAGAGACCAGTGCGCAGCGTGCCTGTGGCTGTGCCAGGCCTGCCAGAAGGCGCTCTGTTCACGTTCGGTTTTCTAAGGCTCTTTTAGAAGGAAAGTCTGCGGTAGGACCCCAGGTGCACCCCGCCTCTGAGGTGGGACAGACAGCCACAGCTGCGGACGTGGGAGCGCCACGGCCTCTTCATTCACCGAATAGCTAGGGAAGGGGGCGGCGGGGGGCATAGAACACTGGGCTTTTCTGTCCTGCGGCTTAGGGAGGAGCCCGGGTCTCCCTCCTGCCGCAGCCCTGCCCAGTGTAGGTTGTATGCCCCTGAGCCTCAGCGGGACCCTGGCGTCGGGATTTTCCATTGGTGTGTGGGTCATACTATAGTCGGCGGAAGGCCCTTTGTCTCACCAGCTCCCCCATTGCTCCACCTCCTCTGGTCTGCTTTTGTCCCGGGGCCCCTCGCACCAGGACTCCTGGGGATTTGATGAGTGCTGCTCCTGGAAGCGCGCGCTATTTCTAGACCTTTGTTGTTCGGGTGTACTGGCCGTAGATATTTACGTGTCCTTGTCTACCTCCGTAGAACTTAAGCTCCCCTAGGACAGCGACTGTTTCATTCTTCGTTGTCCTTGGATCCAACAGTCAAACACAGAACTTGACACACAGTGGACTCCCACTACACTTGATTGACTGATTGATTCATTGTGCATGGATGGGGCACTTCGGCCAGGAGGTTGCCTTCCTTGATACCAAATGAAATAAGCAGAAATTGGTATGGACGAGGATTACAAGATAAAGAGCTGGGACTAAGCAAAAGAGCTGGATGCTGGGTGATTCCAATGAGCTTGGCTCTGACTGAAGAGATCTGCAAACACATTGAAGGGGTGGGGGCCCATGGATGTGGAATGTTGTCTATTCTATCTGATGTGGTCAGTGGACCTTGGCTTTGCCTCCCCTCTCTTTTGTTACAAGGGAAGGCTCACTGAGCAGAGCTGGTGGTGGAGGGGGGGGGGAAGTATCTGAAAATAACTGAGATAAAAACTAAAACAGAACAAGGAGGGGTCACCAAACTTTTTTTTTTCCAGGCTAGATAAGTCAGCAAGCATTTCTTAAAGGCCGTCCATGAGCCAGGCTCTGTACTCTACAAGCACTGGGGATGGGAAAAAAGGCAAAAGAAAGTCCCTCTTCAGTCTAAGGGAGATGCACACAAGCTAAATCAGGAATGACCAACAGAGGGAGAGCAGTAGCTCGAATTCAGGGGAATTGGGAAGATCTCCTGTAAAGGGTGGGATTTTAACTGGGGTGAGAAAGAAGCCAGGAGATGCTGATGAAGAGGGAGAGGTTCCAGGCATGGGGAAACAACCAGAGAAACTTCTGATTCAGGAAATGGAGGGTCTTGTTTGAGTAACAGCCAGGAGGCCAATGGCACCAGATCATAGAGTCTGTAGTAGGAGTAAAGTACCTACGAAGGAGCTGGGTTTGGAAGGACTTTGAATGCCAAAGAGATCACCAAGGGAAGCGGTCTGGAGCAAAAGAGAAGAGGGCCCAGGTCAGAACTGTGGTGGACATTCGTGGGAATGGTGAACATGAAGATCTGCTGAAGGAGACTGAGAAGGAGAGGGCAGATAGGTAGGAGGAGAAGCAGGAGAGGAAAACCTAGAGAGAAGGGAATGAGAGGGAAGAGAGCCAAGGAGGAGCTGACTGAGCAGGGGCTGTAATGGAAGTGCTAGTATTTCTGACTTTCTAGGGCTCCCACAGGTGGAATTCAAACCCAGCTCTTTGGACTCAGAGGCCAGAGATGGGTCTCCTCCTCAGGCTGCCCTCTAGGTAAACATTAATGGAACACCTGCCCGAGGCAAGTCTAGAGGAGAATTCAGCTGCCTAACTGGATGTTAGCTGCAGTTAGCCTCACTGTTTATTCTCTGGCTTGAGTCTAGATAGGAGCAGGTCAAAAGATCTCTTTTCAGAACCCCCTTTTCTGGAAAGGAAGGGCATCTGACTCCCTAGAGTAATTCACTGAGCTTGGGATCTTTCCTCCACCAGACTTGACCCTCTGGCCTTTGCTCACTGACCTGTGTGTCCTGCTATGCCCTCATCACCTGCTCACCCTTTAAAGGTCAGCCCCTTCACCTCCAGAAATCCCTCCCTGATTCTCCCAGTTGGTAAAGGCCTTTCTCTCTTCTTAGAACTCAGTAGCTGATTGTGTTGTGTCTGAGATGCACTGACCAAGGTGCTTTAGTTGGTATTATCTCTTCCCTAAAGTGGGAGAGGAGAACAGAGCCTGAGTTTATCTACTCTGTCCGTCCCTAGGTTTTGGGCACAGCAGGTGGTCAAGGAATGTCGGTCTCTGCTCCCCCTCCCCCATCTATGGAAATCTTTCCAATGTCCCTCCCCAACTTGATGGTAGCCCAGGTGTTGGTGAGAACTGACCTCATTCGATGTAAGGAGCAAGATTTAGGAGGTCCTCGGTTAGCGTAATGGGGGACATTTCTCTAGCGTTCTAAGGTTTACAGCCCAATGAGGGGAAGGGGCAGGGAGGGGGATAGGCTTAGAGATGAGACTGGGCTGGATGCCCAGCAGTCCAGAGGACGGAAGCGGGGGGCGAGGCCAGCGCTTGGCGGGTAGAGGGGCGGGTCTCTCCTCCCCCAAAGGCCGGGCTGCTGTGGGGGCAGGTCTCTAGCCCGGGTGGGGCAGCGCAGTCCATTTCAGGAGCTCAGTACAGCACGGACCGGTGGGATGCAGCAGGGCGTGGGTACAATGGGACGGCTGCTCTGGGCTAGCCCTTTTCGCTCCTTCACCTTCCTCCTCCTCCTCTTCCTCCTCATCTGGGTGCCCACAGCTCGGGCTCAGCCCACTAGTCGGAGCCGTCGCCAGCTGGGGTTGCGGAGGCCTGGGAACAGCCTAGGGACCAGCCTTGGCGCGCCCGGCTACTCGGGGGCCCGAGAGTCCCAGGTTCCGCGCGCCGGCGGCAGCAGGAGCCCAGGTGAGGAACCCGCAGCTGACTGCAGGACTGGACGGGAGGGACGGGATGCTCACGCTCGGAGGCTGCAGCAGAGGGAGCGGAGGGGCAAGGGCCGGACTGAGGGCTTCGCCGTGGAGAAGTGACAGTGCCTGCCTTTCGCTCCTCTGCCCGTCCCTAGGCTTTGGGCACAGCGGGCATAGGCGTAAGCATGGGTACGGGCTGCACGCTTTGAAGGCAGCGGAACTGTCCTGGCCAGACGAGGGAAGGGTAGGAGCCGCTGTGTCCGGCGAGTCCTGACAGCATCAGAAGCTCTGCCACTAACCGGCTGGGGGGCCAGGTGCAGAAGAGGACTGTTTGGCTAGAGGGACTGGGAACGTGGGACCTCGAGAAGGAAAATCTTAGAGCAGGGGATTGGAGGAGGGCAAAGGGGGGATTTTTCTTTACGGAAATCCATCTATTTTGTTTTACGGGAACGCGTGTGGAAAATGCTGGGATTAATTACTCATTTCACATTAATTCTGGGGGAAGTAAGGTTTTCGAGGAGCCAAGGGATTCAGGACCCAAAAGAGGTTGGAGACCCGTGACTTCTGGGGCCTTAAGCTAGGTTGACACACAGAGGAGGGATTAGGCTTATTGGGCTTGGCCCCAGGAGCAAAGAGAGGCCAACTGAGGCTCAGAGACAGATAAAACTTCCTAACTGGGAGAACTGTCCCACAGTGATCTCCACTGGGCTGCTTGGAGTGAGGGCTGGGCAGTCCCAGAGTGGGACTGGGCTGTCTCCAGTGGGGCATGGTGAGCAGGAGGACTTACCCTCAGTGACTGGGACCTGGTTAAGGCAAAGGTGGTCTGGTTGTGGCAGTGGAGGAGATGCCATTGAGGGCCCCACCAAATCAGGCATTCTGAGAGTCTATGGTTTTCTACTCTGAGGTCTCTTTGCTCTGGAGGCTCATAGAGCTGGCCCCAACCTGGAAATCTGACCCCCAACAGCTGCTGCTGCTGGCTGCCATTGCTGTCCTGCCAGCCTCTTCTTCCCTGGCTGATGGACCCTTGGTGAAGCAGCTGTGTGAGGGTCTGCAGTGAGGAGCCCATTGGCTCTGCTGAGCATCCCCCGGGATCACTCTACTTTCACTTGAAGGTCTCTGTAGGCACAACCAGAGTCCTCTTTTGGAACACTGACCCATGACATTACTCTGAGGTGACTTCTAGGTGGTGCAGTGGGAGAGCTCTGGATCTGCAGTCAGGAGAACCTGGGTTCAGATCCTGCCTCTGGTGCATACTAGCTGTGTGACCCTGAGCAAGTCACTTCCTCTATGTTTGCCTGTGTCCCTTCATCTATAAAATGAGGGGGTTGTGCTTGAGCACCTCCAAGGTACCTCGCAGCTCTAAATTTATAATCCTGTGATCTTAGTTATCTTCACCTGGGGTTGAGTATTCAGTAGGCGCTTCATAAGTGCTCTATTCATTTGGAATTCATTTCTAGTGTTATGCAGGCCAGACCATGTACCCCTGGGCAAAGCTGTTCCAGAGAGAGGCAGGAAGAGGGGTTGAAGCTAAGTGGGGAGGCCGGTCCTCTGAAATCACACCATATTGCTGGCCAGTGGTCACTCAGTCTTTTCTCTGCCTCCATCTTTTTCTTCTCCATGCAGATGTCTGCAGGAGCCAACCCTTGGACCTGGTGTTTATCATTGACAGCTCTCGCAGTGTGAGACCTCAGGAGTTCACCAAAGTGAAAAGTTTTGTCACCAAGATTATTGACAGCCTGGACATTGGTGCGGCTGCCACTCGGGTGGCTCTGGTGAACTATGCCAGCACCGTGAAAATCGAGTTCAATCTCCAGACCTATTCTGACAAGGCAGCTGTCAAGCAGGCAGTGGCCCAGGTCATCCCTCTGTCCACGGGCACCATGTCCGGCCTGGCTATCCAGACAGCCATGGATGAAGCCTTCACTGTGGAGGCTGGGGCCCGCACTACCACCTTTAACATCCCCAAGGTGGCCATTATGGTAACAGATGGCCGGCCTCAGGACCAGGTGGAGGAGGTGGCAGCACGGGCCCGAGCAGCTGGCATTGAGATCTATGCTGTGGGCGTGGACCGGGCAGACATGCAGTCACTGAGGACAATTGCTAGTGAGCCGCTTGATGACCATGTATTCTATGTGGAGACCTATGGGGTGATTGAGAAAGTGACATCAAGGTTCCGGGAAACTTTCTGCGGTAAGACAAAGGGTCAAACCCTCATAATAAAAAGATGTTGTTAGGCAAAGCAAATTCCACTATTGGCCACGTCCAGAAAGGTCTGTCTCATTCTGCATCTGAGTCCCTCAGCTCTGCCAGGACTGGGCTAGCACATTTCATCCTCTGTCCTCTGGGCCCTGTGGTTGGTTATTTCGGTCATCAGAGTTCTCAGGTCCTTCCCAGTTGATTATCTTTTCGATATTGCTGTTACTGCAACAATGGTTCTCCTGGCTCTACTCACTTCACTCTGCATCAGTTCATACAAGTCTTCCAACTTTTCTCTGGAACTATTCATTTCATTATTCTTAGAGGTCATCTTGTTCCATTTTGTAGATGGGAAAACAGAGGTCCAGAGATGTTACTGGGCTTACCCAAGGCCACAGAGATTAGGTAGTCATAGTCAGAACTTGAACTCAGCTCTCCTGACTCCAGGCTCAGGGCTCCTACATTCTCTAACTGAAGCAGAGGATTTAAAGGTAGAAAGGTTCATCTAGTAGCCAACCCTCTCATTTTACAGATGAAGGAATAGGTTCAGAAAGGGTTAGTGCCTGCACAGGTGGATTTGGAAGCAGATCCTGGGTGTGAGTCCTGACCCCGACACTTACAATGTCCATCCCCACCCCCACCTGCCATGGGCCTCATTGACCTCACTTGAGGACACCCTGAGAAAGCTAGAGCCTGTGATCCCAGCCCAGCTCCACTCTGACATTCTGCAAAATTCCTGCTGCCCCCCAGGCCTGTCCAGGAAGTGATCGCCTTTGTATATTTAGTGAACCTGCCTTTGTAGGAGTGATGCCCAGCAACCCTAAACAACAACATGACTTTTATTCTTTTTCTCCCCTAAAACCTTCTTTCTGCACATTGCCCCATTACCTCCCCCATCTTCAGGTGTGTGGCCTCTCTCTGTCACCAGCCCATGAAATCTTGGGGGCTTTAGCCAGGCACTCCTAATTTTTCTCGGTTGTTTCTTTGACCTGAGAATCAGGGCTTTCCTCAAGGAGTTCTTGATCGGTTAGTTAACAAGCATTTGCTATGGGCCAGGCCCTGTTCTAAGCATGGGGGATGCAGAGAAACTGGTCCCAAACACTGAGAGTTCACAAGCTAATCCAGGAGCTGGCTATATGCAGATAAGATGAAGTGCCCATCATCTCAGAGGGAAGGCATTGGAATTCAAGGAGATCAGAAGGTGAGAGCAGAGCCAAACCATGCAAGATGAAGGGAAACTGAGGCACTGGGTATAAGCCAGGTGAGCCTTTGGGGGGGCAGCGGAGAGAAGAGCTCTCAGGCTGCAGTTCCTAGGCTGAGAGATGGGAGGCTCCATCTGGCCCCTGTGAGCCACAGGGGAGCAGCTAAGGGCAGAGCTCCCAGGCTGCAACACCTTGGCTTGGGGGGGGGAGGGGGGCCTCCATATGGCTGGCCCCCATAAGCCAGCAGTTTCCCTCATTCCTGCCATCAGTGCCTCCTCTCTGGTTGGGGGTCCCTTCTCAAAGAGAATGAGTTAGAAATCATAGGAGCAGTGAGGTTTTTGGAAAGCTGTCCTGTCCCTGAAATATGCCTGTACTCAAGCACGGCTGGCATGGAGGGGGAACAACTGTGGCCATCTGAAGCTCTGTATTTTATCCCTTGGGTGGCTGAAAACATTTTTTAAAATATAAATTCGTATTATTTGTACCTTGTTTTGTATCAACTACATTTGTTACTGTATCACTTTCCCAGAACCCTCCCAGAGAGCCGCCCCATACGCTAGAGAAGAGAATTAAAAAAAAGGGAAAAGTTCAGAAAAACTGACCAGTGTATTGAAAAAGCCTGTGGTCATGGGCAGTGCCCTGGCCCCACAGTGTCCCCCTCCCCATCACTATAAAGGGGTGCACGTGTGTGTGGGGGAGAGTCTTCTCGTACCTGGAGTGAATATTTTTTATAGCTGCCTAGACTCAGAATGAGAGACAGAGACAGAGAGGGAGGGGAGAGACAGAGACAGAGACAGAAAGAGGGGGAGAGAGACAGAGAGAGATAGACAGATAGAGAGAGGGGGAGAGAGACAGAGAGATGGAGAGGGGGGAGACAGAGACAGAGAGACACAGAGAGAGACAGAGATGGGGAGAGAGAGACAGAGGGGAGGGGAGATACAGAGAGAGAGACAGAGACAGAGACAGACAGAGGGGGAGAGAGACAGAGAGATGGAGAGGGGGGAGAGACAGAGACAGAGAGACACAGAGAGAGACAGAGAGGGGGGAGAGAGAGACAGAGGGGAGGGGAGATACAGAGAAACAGAGACAGAGATAGAGACAGACAGAGACAGACAGACAGACACCTTGGGCACAGGCTGAGCAGAGGCTCTTAGGACCAGAGCTCAAGAAAATCTCTCTGGACTTGAGTTTCTTCATCTGTGAAATAAGAGCGATAACACTTGACAGGACTGGTGTGAGAGGCAAGGTTCAAACCCAGGTCCTCAGACCCAAGAGCCACCACACTTTCCACCATTCTACCCTGCTTCTCCTCATTCCATAGCTAAATGGATATTTGGCAGAATTACAGTAGCAATACTATTCGTAACAACAGCTCCTGTTTCTATAGCACTTGAAGGCTGCGAGGGCTGTGAATGGATCCTGCGAGTACAGGAGTGTCAATATTATTCCCATTTTACGGATGGGGTAACTGAGGCTTAGGGAGCCTGAGACTTGCCCAGCATCACCCAGGTAGCAGAGACAGGAAGGGTTTGAGGTGGGGTCTCCTGACTCTAGGCCCAAGGCTGGAATCACTAAACATGCTGATTCTAGCTTTAGCTTCTCTGGTGCCTGTGGGACAAGAGGTCTTGAGGGACCAAGGAAGAAAAGGGGTCTCTGTTTATCCAGTACCATCACGCCTGGGAGCCAGCCCTGCCCCCAGAGCCCTGAAGGCCAGCAGCAGACTCTAGTCCCAGCTTCTCTGTGGCTCAGTGTTCTGCTACTGAAGGTCTCAGTACCAGGTCTGGGGTACCTCAAGCCAGCAGTCCAGAGCTGGAATCTCCATCCCTGGCACAAAAGGTCTATTTGTTCAGGGTCACAAAATGAAGTTCTGTCTGGGGGAGAAGGACATTGCTGTCCACCACCTAGGACAACATGTGGTGCTCCGTGCCCTGGAAATCTTGCTCAATGAAAAGGCCCTTCTTGGGCAAATATTGGCCTTGTCCAGGTGCCAAGGGTAACAGGAGCAGGGCTGCCTGCCCACCACAGGCATGCCAGCCGCCAGCCTCAGACCTCCTCAGCTGCTCAGGAGGGGCTGAGATCACAGATCCAGCTTTCAAAAAGATGTCACCAGGAGAAGCCTGATGGCTGTATGAAGAGTCTGATGTCAGGGAGCTGTTCTCCCCCTCAGGTCCTGACTTCCCTTCTGTTTGTCCCTCCAGATCACCCTCAGTGATGAGCTCATTCCCTCAGAGAGCTCATGGGGCCAAGCCTGGCACACATACATAAGCATTCATATACATATACACACACACACATACACACCCTCATATACCTGGACACACATATGCTCCTGATATATATACTCACACACATACACTCAGATATACACAAATATACACCCACATTCATAGACTTACCCTCACATAATCTCACACACACACACACATACACTTACACACTCACATGCAGACTCATACACACATAGACATACATACACTTATACACTCATACACATTCACAAATACACGTACACACACTCATACATTCACAATACATATACACACACTCACATATATACACTTACACATACACACACATACTCATACTCACAATACCTATACACACATACACTCAGATATACACACTAACACACACTCATACACTTACACTCACAATACATATATTCACACTTATACACTTATATATATACACATTCACAGATAATCACACACACATACTCATACACTCACATTCACATATACACACTACATATACTACACGTATGCTCACACACATACATTCCTACATGCACATTCACACACACATACACACACACACACACACACACTGATGAACACTCCCAAAACATCCACTCACACACAAATACACATTCCCACACATTCCTCCACTCACTGTCCGAGCAAACTGTCTCTGTATGAGCAACCACATTCACACGTACGTGTCAGAAAGTTTGCTTTACTTCCTTTCCTGTTTGCACATTTGGACATGTCCATCATTCTGAGCCAAGAGTTTCAAGTCAATGATTTTTCTGTGAAAAATCTTCTGGAAGACATCCACAAGCCTTCAAAATTCAGTTTCTGGTGGAATGTGCCTAGCATTCAGAGCTGATCCAGAGTTGGTATAGGTCACAAAGCTGCCCTTGAGAAGTGGGGCAGGTGTGCCTGCATCCTTGGACCTGGCCCAGAAGCAGAGATGAGTAAATCACCAGGTCACCAAGGAGGCCAGAGCTGGACTGGGAAAAGACTGAAGTCATTTGCTCCAAATTCAAAGACCTTTTCATTCTGTTCAAATGAATCTAAAAGGCATTTTATCAAGTGCTTACTATGAATGAATGAAAAAGCATTTCAGATGCTAATACAAAAAGCAAAGATAGTCCCTACCCTCCATTAACTTACATTCTAATATGAAGAGACAGCACATAGGGACTGGGGGGTGGGGGGGGGCTTTAGTTTGGAAAGTTCCATGGATGTTGAGTGGGGCAGGCACTGTGCTGAGCTATGAAGTTAACAAGCACTTATTAAGTGCCCTACAACAACTGGATTGACCAGGCACTGAAGATAAACAACACAACACAACACAACACAACACAACATTCCCTGCTCTCCCAGAGCTCACAGTCTATGTAAAGAGAAGACAATGTGAAAGGGAAACAATTGGAGAAACAAGATTTTTTCCAGGCACTTATTAAGCACCTACTACATACCCATTGCTGTGTGAAGTGCTAGGGATGCCAAGAAGGGCATTTCCTTCCTTCCTGACTTTTGGGTGGTCAGAACTGGCCCAGATGGATGCTCTTCTCTTTCCTTCAGGCTTGGGAGAATGCTGCACAGGTCTCCCCTCCCCTCCACACAGTGAACAGTCCTGGTAGACTATACTACTCCCTCTGTGCCGTAGTGGTTTGGGCCTGTCCCAGCAGTTTGGAGCTTTGCAGCTCTGATACTATAGGGTTGTCCGCCCTGGAGCAGATTCTGCTGGTGTTTTGGAGTTGTTGGCCTGGCTCTGGCACTGCTAGTGCTCTGGAGTTGTCTGTCCAGGAATTAGCAGTTCAAAACTTTGTAGTATTGGTACTATAGGGTTGTGAACCCCAACAAGCTTTTATTCCTGAAGGGCTTTCACAGCCAGGGAAATTTCCACAGTTTGGAGCACAGGTCTCCACAGTATTAGATAGAAGGAGGGAGGTCCAGAGTGTGGTGGTGTCTTTTGTTGTAAGCCTGTTCAGTGTCCTTAGAGATGCTAGGGCAATCCCTATGCTGATAGTGGGAGAGATGGGAGAGGGGTGCTGAGTGAGCTCAGTGTAAGTGAGCATCAGTTTGTGGGTTTTTCTTTAATGTTTTCAATTCTAGGCTTCCTAGACCATGGAGATGCTGAAGCTGCTTTATCTTTGGAGCACAATTTCTGTTGTGGAGAGGTCTGAGAGTTCATGAGGATCAGAGAGAATATCTAGCCCACCATTTTGTTGCTCATATGATCTGAGTAGCATCTTTTAAATGAAAACAAAAACTTTGTCTGCTTGTCAGCTTGTTCATCCTAACAGACACTCTTTCTCAACTTCTCCCGGCTAGCTTTGGACCAATGTGTGCTAGGCACCCATCAGTGTGAGCATGTCTGTATAAGCGATGGAGATGGTGCCCATCACTGTGAATGCAGCCAAGGCTACACCTTGAATGAAGACCAGAAAACTTGCTCAGGTAAGGCTGAGCAGGAGAGAAAAGAGAGGTCACTGCTCCTGGCACATTTCCATGGATTCCAATTGTCCACATTGCATCCAGGCCTGCCCTCTGTACTGCTGAGGGAATCCTGGGAAATGGATGGCTTCTAGGTGCTATTGGCTGAGATTGGGAATACTCGAATACATTTCCAGTTCTTGGACAGAATATCAGTGAAGAGAGGGACCTTGAGTAGACAGTGTCAGAACTTGGAGGGACCTTCAAACATAGAACAGAGGTCAGAACTTGAAGGGGAGTGAGGACAAACATTTATGAAACACCTATTGTGTGCCAGGTACTGGGCTAAGTGCATAACAAATATCTCTCTCAAACTTCATGACAACCCTCAGAGGCAGGTGCTATTATGATCCCCATCTTGCAGTTGAGAAAACTGGGGGAAGAGAAGTTAAGTGACTTGCCCAGGGTCACTCAACTGGTAAATGTTTAAGGTTAGATTTGAACTCAGGGCTTCTAGGCTCCAGGCTCTATCCACTGTGACACTGGGCTGCCTCTAGGCAGCAGAGGGACCTTAGAACTTAGGACCTAGAACAGCATATCTGGAAGGAACTTTGGAGATTGTCCTGTCCAACCCTATCTGAGATGGGAGGTGACTGACTAGTCAGTGGCGGACAAGGTGTTCTGCTCTCTCTGTGCTGTGTCCTTACTGGCTGCCTACTGATCTGTGTGTCTGCATGTGCCATCTTTTGGCAGCTGTTGATAAGTGTGCCTTAAACACCCATGGGTGTGAGCACATTTGTGTGAGTGACCGGGCTGGCACCTACCACTGTGAGTGCTATGAAGGCTACATTCTGAATGAAGATAAGAAAACCTGCTCAGGTAAGGGTCAGGGTGGCAGCCCAGCATCTGCCCAACTCAGTGAGGCACCTGGAGGATGGATCAGGGGACAGCTCTGGGGAGGGTGACTCAGGGGATGGCTCTGGGAGGATGACTTGAGGGATGGCTCTGGGGGATGGCTCAGAGGAGATGGCTTTGGGGGGATGACTCTGGGAGGATGATTAAGGGATGGCTCTGGGGGATGGCTC
>CM053595.1:323442515-323458657 GCA_028646575.1 Pseudocheirus occidentalis
GCCATCAGGCTGGAGGGAAAGGAGGCTGGCACCAGGTGTTAAAGTGTAGCGGGTCCACCCAGGGGCCAGCCTCAGGTGTGTGCAGAGATGTGGGTGAGAGGATAGTTCAGGAAAGAACCATGAACTCCATTTAATGATTGTAAAAGTTTATTGTTACGCTGTTCAGCGGGCAGGAGGGCTTAGGAAGCCTGCAAAGTACAGGACAAAGAAACACAGATTATATAGCCAAAATAACATAAATCAGGTATCAGTTATGCTAATTAGGTGAATAAGGGTGGTTTTAGGGAGGAGTTAAGGAGTGGTCAGTGCTTAAAGGGACATGTACTTTTCATATCTACTGTGCAGGTGTATTACCCATAATTCAATGGTAAAAAGTGCAGGGGGGGGCTATCAAAAGGTGTGGTTTTTGCCTTGAAACATCACCTAAGTCAACTAGCGGTCAATTCTGACTGAAAAGTGCCCAGTCTGTGCCCCATCAATGTTCTGTTTGACAAGATGAATATTGGAAGCCAGACTAACTGGGGACTCAGGATGTGCCTAATTGAAGAAGAGTTAGCTCACTGACAGTGCACTGAAGGATTCATAGGTACGACTGATCACTAGAACAAAGGAGCTACACATGTCTCTAATTGCTTATAGATGGTTGGCTGAAGGATTCATAGGAATGGCTTGTTATCATAACAAGCAGGGATAATTGTAGCTAGGCAGAGTGCTGGCTTAGGGAAGAGGCAGAGTTGATGGTTTTATGGCTGGGGGAAGGTGTAACTTTACAACTGAAGTTGCAGCTGGGTGTTACAAACCGAGGCACCCCAACACCCATCAACAGGGCCAATAATCTGATGGGAAACTTGTCCTCCTAAAGTTTGGGGGGCAAAAGCCTGGTTGGAGTCAAGATCTCAGACAAGAGTCTTTTAAAGTGTATATCCCAGGGCGCCAGCTTTTTCAGGCCGCAGACACGTGGGGGGACCCATCAAAATCTCTATCTGAGTCCTGACCTCCATTTCTGAGGCTCGGCTCATTAAAGGCCAAACAAAAGAGTTTCATGTCTTCATTTGATGATCATTTCATGGGCATTCTGTGTGCTGGACACCATGAGGCCACAAAGGCAAGCATAAGACAGCTGCTGCCCTGGAGCAGTCTACATTCTTTGGGAACTAAACACTCTGGACCTAGAAATTCAATACAAAGTCATTTTCCAGAGGGATGGCCCTTGGGAATGGGGACAGGCTCACTGCTGAAGGTGGTTCATGAGCTGACCACTCGAGGGAGCCATGGATCCTCCAAAGAAGAGGGGAAGAGGAAGCTTTCTGTTCTTTGTAGAGATTCTGTAGGGCTAGCACTGTTATGCTCCAGAGTTTAGTACAGGGGGTGGTGAAACCAATTGACTTAGTTTCTTCTAATTATTGGCTTTCCAGATCATTTCCTATTCCTGTGCAGGTTATGCATGAATGCTAGTCTCAGAGTAAGCCTACAGCACCTTGAACTCTAGCTTTACCAGGGCAGTGTGAGACAGTAAAACCCCATGGGGTTGGGTTTGGAGTCATTGGAGTGGGTTGGCCCCCTGGGTCTGCCTGTCACTGGGTAAATCTGGCCCTCAGTTTCCACATCACAAGATGAGAGGATTGGGTCATTATGGCTTCTGAAGTATCTTCCAGCTTCAGACCAATGGTCCCCTGATCTGAGGAAGGTTTACCTCTCAGGAGAATGGGTCTTCTTCCCCTTCATTTGCAGTTCTTATTCAAGAGGACCCCCTTTGAGAGGAAGCCCTCAGTTATTCAGTAGGGATAGCAGAATTTGTCTTCCATCTGCGCCTAGCCACAGCGACAGTACTGATGGGACTTGGCACTCCAGTCACAGAGTGTCCAGAAAGGCCACTCCAAGTTTGTTTCTGAATGCCATAGACACTTCCGCAAACTGGAGGATGGGTGGGGTGCTTAGCCCTCGATCCACAGCCACCCTTAGGAGAAACCCTAGATTCTGAGCACAGCAAATATCCCGCCACAGGGGAGAGCATGATGGGGCTGTAGATTTATTAGCTTTTTCCACTTTGGCCTCAGGACAGTTTAATAGAAAGTCAGCATAAGAGATTAATGTGGAATCGGAGGCTTTCTGAGGGACAAAAAGTCTCTCTGGTTTCACAGTCTTGATTATATATGAAGACCTGGGGGGTCTCGGCTTTTTCCTGGCAAGCTGTGTTTTGCTTCTCCAGGTAGAGAAGGGGGTTTGGCTTTGACTTCTGGGCATGTGTCTGAGCTGGGCAGGCTGACGCGTGCAGACCAGAGGTGACAGCCTGTACCCAAGCTTCCCTGCATTCCTCCACTGAAAGGCACTCTTCAAGTGTCAAATGATAAAAACAACAGTGGCTTTCCAGTGTGGTTTGTCAAGGCAGACTTGGGTTACCAAATGATGGGGAAAATGTGATAATAAATTCAACTTTTCCAAAGCTCTTGCCATAAACAATGTTGACCTTAACAAGGAGTTACTTGACGACATCTTGGAGAAGTTACAAATCAATGATCTGAGACAGGTCCGCCGCTAGAGCTGCCACCCTTGCCTCATCAGGGGTCTGCCAGCATGCCTGTGGGGTGGATGGGGCCCTGGTCACCTGCCTGCCAGCGGCTGCTTCCCAGCCACCAAAAACATCACTGAGCAAAGAGTAAGATGAATTTCCAGAGATTAATTCTTTTTTTTTTTCCCTTCAAGCAAAAAGCAACCCAAGGAGAACAACTGTGAGCTTACTATGTAGCAACATGGCTTTCAAAGCAGCCATGTGCCCAAATTGCTTTTTAGTTTCACCCCAGGCTGGGGGCAAGCTATTAGATCACTGAACCCCTTAAAAACAAGAACCAAATGCTTCCTTCTGCCCGACCGGGTCTCTCTGAATTGGAACAGTGAAGAGGCTGCAGAAAAAGTACAATGAGATTGCTCCCTCTTCAGATTTGAACAATGAATTGAGACATTTAATTCTGGAATGACTATATATTTATACTGATAAGATAAAAAAAACCCCACGACCACATTAACATTGGAAACTTTCTATCCCTTTTGTTTTGACAGTATGTATCCTATAAACTTCTCTTATTAAAATGTTTCTTTTTTAAGTGTGTGTCTGTATTTGATTGTCTACATTCTCCAGATAATGGGAGGACTCTAACACAGAACCCAGATTATTTGCCAAGCTCAGGTCTGTTCCTGTAATTGTTTGGGCTTGCACACAGTCTGAACACAAACACACAGATGATTCTCCTTCTGTGACAAGGTCACTCTCCAGGTCTATAAGGCCCCCTGACTGTCCCATGAGGCTCCGCACCAAGACTTGTTCAGCTGTGCTGTGGGGCTCTCCATCCTTGTACCAAAAAAATCTAATCATTAACTTCTTGGACAGAAATGTTAGGCAGTAGAACAAAATGGAAACTCAGTTTCTTTACGGCTTTGCCTCATGGCTACAAACTAGCAAACTTCTGTTGTTAGAAACATTTTTGTAACTTAATAACCAGACATGATTTAAACAAAGAAGTCCCTTCCGCTCTGATTTATTAACTGAAGGTGGCTTGAATGCATTTTTATGAGCTTGTCTTTCTGTAAAGCATTCCGGAGCATTTTTAGTTATGTTGTATGAGTTGGTCTGTGTTTTATTTAAAGTGCGAGTTGGATTCTTACCCAAGTATTTTGACCTTTAGAAGAATAAGCATATTACTCACCTGAGAAATGGAAGTCATTTCTGCTTTCCCATGATGCCTAGTACTACTATCAACAGTGTGAAGAATGGAGGATTCTTAGAGAACCAGGCTGGATTCTCTCTAGAAAGACGGAAGGGGGGCCAGGGAGGGGAAAGGTACTGTCTCCTCTTCATGGCCCCTCCCACCCCACCTCCAGGCCCAAGCAGACCAGGTGCAGTCCTGGAGGAGTCTGGCCCTAAACAAGGAGGGGGACCAGGCTCTCCTCAAACTCCCTGAGGGATCATTAACTTCAACCCCAGAGCCCTGTAGATAGGAAATGACTCTTCTTCCACCACCCAACAGACAGACCCATACATGCGCACTGGAGAACCCCTAAAAGGTGATGTAGCAAGTCCAATTGATCAATCAGCATTTATTAAGCATCTGCTGTGTGGGGGCACTGTGCTAAGTGCTGGGAATACAAAAAAGAAGTCAGGCCCTGTCCTCAGGGAGCTTATAGTCTAATGAAGGAGACAACATGCAAACAAGTGTTTACAGAGAAGCTGTTACCGGCTCAACAGAGAGTAACGAAGAGAGAGAAGGCGCTGGAATGAGGAGGGCTTGGGAAGGCTTCCTGCGGAAGGTGGGATTTTAGCTGGGGCTTAGCAGAAGTCGAGGAGGTCAGCAAGGTGATTTGCGGAGTGTGAGAGTTCCAGCAGAGAGATGGAGAGGCTTGGTCATGGGCCAGTCAGGAGGCTGGTGTCACAGGATCAGAGAGGATGGGCTGGGGAGTGAGGTGTGAGAAGCCTGGAGAGGTAGGAAGGGGCAGGTTAGGAAGGGCTTTGGATGCCAAGCAGAGCATTTTGTATGTGTTCCTTAAGGCAACAGGAGCCCCTGGAGTTTACTGAGTAGGGAGGGACATGGTCAGATCTGGGCTTTAGAAAAATCATTTTTGTGGCTGAATGGGGGATGGATTGGAGTGTGGAGAGACCTGAGGCAGGCAGATCCCAGAGCTCCTGCTGTTGTCTAGGTGTGAGGAGCTAAGAGTCTGCCCCAGGGGGAGGGCAGGGTAAGAAGCAAGGAGGGGCCCTATCAGAGAGATGCTGCAGAGGGGAAATTGACAGGCCTTGGTCCCAGCTTGGTTATGGGGGCAGGAGAGAGTGAGGAGGCCAGGATGACGCCTAGGGTGGGAGCCTGGGGGCCCAGGAGGATGGTGGCGTTGTTCTTTGGTTGTTCTTTGTTCTTGAAGAGGACCAAAATGACATCATCAAGGTCCAGTGTGTCTGCCTGTGGCTGATCTGACCGATGCAAGCTCAGAAGGCTCTACCATGGGTCAGGCACACAGTGCACATGAGTATTTGGAGTCTCTCAATTTGTGCAGCTCCCAGAAGTTCAGCTTTGCTCACAGAGCACAGTGCCTTCTCTGCTGTGGGCATGGCATGCTGGGTGGTCCAATGCCAGGGTGTCCCATGCCTCACAGTTGATTCAAAGTTCTTCAGAGAGACCTTGAGAGTGTCCCTGCATCACTTCTTCTGACCACTATGTGAGTGCCTCCCTTGTGTAAGTTCTCCATAAAATAGTCTTTTAGGCAAACAAATGTCTGGCATTTAAACAATGTGGCTAGCCCACTGGAGTTGCCCTCTCTGAAGCAGAGTCTGAATGCTTCGCAGTTTGGTTTGAGTGGGGCCCTCAGTGTCTGGTGCCTTGCTCTGCCAGGTGATCCTCAGAATCCTCCTAAGACAATTAAAATGGAGGCGATTCAGTTTCCTGTCATGACGCTGGGAGACTGTCCAGGTTTCACAGGCATACAACAATGAAGCCAGCACAGCAGCTCTATAGACCTTCAGTCTGGTAGTCAGTCTAATACCTCTTCTCTTCCACACTTTCCTTCCAAGCCTCCCACACACTGAGCTGGCTTTGACAATGCATACGACAACCTGGTCATCTGTGTGGACATCCCCAGAAAGCTCACTGCCCAGGCAAGTGAGCTTAGCCAAAGCCTTCAAAGCTTCTCCATTTAACGTAGGCCATGGCTCTTGAGGGTGGGGTGCTGGCTAGTGGAGAACTTGTTTCTTTGGTGTCAATCATCAGGTTAGCACAAGGAGCAGAGAATCGTTCTCAACCATCTCTTCCATCTCAACCTCAGAGGCTGCACTGAGTGCATATTCAACATTGCCTTCTACAGTAACAGGGAAGGTAGGAGAAGAGTAAGGTTTAGATCAGGGCTGGGGACCCTGTGGCCTCCAGGCCACATGTGGCCCTCTAGGTCCTTAAGTGGGGCTCTCTGACTGAATCCAAACTTCACCAAAAAAACTTTCAATAAAAGGATTTGCTCTGTGAAGTTGGATTCCGTCAAAGGGCCACACTTGAGGTTCTAGAAGGTCAGGTGTGGCCTTGAGGCCATAAGGTCTGCGGCCCTGGTGGGAAAGATCATGAGCTCAGTTTCAGGCATCTACTGGATGTCCAGTTCAAGATGTCTGAAAGTCACTTGGAAATGCAAGATTGGAGGTCTGCGGGGTGTGGGACAGGACAGGTAGATTTATGATCTTTTTTTTCGTTGTGGTGGTCAGTTGTTTTCAGCCGCATTCAACTCTTCGTGATGCTTTTGGAGTTTTCTTAGCAAAGATGCTGGAGCAGTTTGCTGTTTCCTTCTCCGGCTTATTTTACAGGTGGAGGAAAACTGAGGAAACTGAGGTAAACAGGGTGAAGTGACTTGTCCAGGGTCACACAGCTAGTCAGTGTCTGGATTTGAACTCAGGAAGGAAGATGAGTCTTCCTGACTTGGGGTCCAGCATTCCACCTATTACACTGCTCAGCTGACCCAGAGATGGTAGTTAAATCCACAGCAGCTGATGAGATCACCAAGTGAGGTGGTATAGTGGGAAAAGAGAAGGGGGCCCAGGACAGAACCCTAACGGAAACCTATGATTAAAGGGTGTGGACCTGATGAGGATCCAGCAAAGGAGACAGAAGGAGAGGTCAGGGAGGTGGGAGGAAAACCAGGAAGGAGCAATCATGTGCTGCAGATCTAGGAACAAGGGAGTACCCAGGAGGAGAGAGTGACCAGCAGTGTCTGAGGCTGTAGAGAGGGCAAGGAGAAGGTCATTGGACTGGGCAGCTGAGATCATGGATCACTTTGGGGAGAATAGTTTCAGAGGAATAAGTTTGGAAGAAGAAATTGGGGGGCACTGCCTTTTGGGTGAGTTTAGGGCAGAAGGACCATGCAGGACATAGTCAGCAGGGTTTCTGAAGATGAGGGAAGAAGGGCAAGGGCAAGAAGGGCTGGGCAAGAAGGAAGGAGCCAGGGGCAAGGGAGAGATTGAAGATAAGTGACAGAGGGGATAACAGAAGGGGCAGTCTCCTGGAGGATATGGGATGGAAGGGGATCACTGGTGGAGGTGGAGGGATCAGCCTTGGTCAGGAGTAAGGTTACCCCACTTTGTGAGACAGGTGTGAAGGAGGAAAGAGGAGCAGAAGGTACCTGAGTGACAGGAGATGAGAAGGAAGCAGGAAGAGGGAGTTCATGAAGGATGGCCTCCACTTTTTCTGTAAAATGTGAGGGTCACAGTTCTCAGTTGAAAGTAAGGGTGGGGGGAGCCATAGGAACCTTGAGGAGGGATGAGAAGGTCCAGAAGAGCCTCTGCAGAGGGTAGGGGAGTGAGGCCACGTGGGAGGTAGAGAAGGACTGCCTGACAGCAGGGAGGGCCCAGTGGACACTTCATAACAAATTTGTTCCGGGATAGTCACAACTGTGGCATGATACTTCTCACCTTTGTTCAGCAGCACAAGAGTAGGAGTGACCGTGGTCAATGGTGGCAGTTACCCAAGGCTGAAGCTTGGCTGGGCATGATTGGTAATATAATAAAGGGACATGGAATCCAAGAGAGGAGGCCAGTGTAGAGTTGAAATGGTTCACCAAGGGGTCAGCTGGGGAGATGGCCAGGGAGATGGCCAGAGAGAAAGCTGAGGGCTAAGGGAATGGAGGTCACAGTGCAGATGAGGAGGTTATGTAAGGGAAGGCAGAGAGCCGGGTAGAAAGCAATGGATGGTGGTCACTCCCCTCTTTCCCCTCCTGGGTTTTGACCTCATGACTCGGTGGAAGCTCTCTCCGTGGTAGCAGGGAGCGCTTCATTGCCAGACCTGACCCTCTTAATCTCAGCCCCCACGCCCTTGAGCTTCTCAGCCTCCTCGGACCCTCCTGTGCACCGTCTCCTCCTGGCTGCTCTCTGTCCCCAGGGTTTGCCTGACGTCTCTTGCTCTCTGGATCCTCTGAAGGGCTGGCATCTGTGCCTGGCTCCCTCGTGTCCCAGGCCTCGTCCTTCCTCATCGTCTCCACCCGTTTTATGCACCCAGCCCCATTCTCTGTGCACGCCCAGCGGCCCGACCCTGACATCCCGGGACATCTGCGCTCCATCCTGGTCGGATGGGGGTCGCTAGCTTTGTCCCCCAAACGACTGCCTTTCTCTGTAGAGTGCACCGGGACAGGCGTTTGCGAGCCGAGGACCCTCAGACTCTTCCCTCTCCGCCCCGGCATCTAACCGGGCCTCCATCTCACAGCCGCTCCTGTCTCGGAGCTCCCCGACCAAGTCCAGGGCTCAGCGCAGGGCCCGGCACACAGCAGGCGCTTACTAGATGCTTATACTGCCCCCTCTGCTCTGACCCTGTCACCCCCCCTGGTGCTGACCTGCAGCTTCTCTCTGGGACCCTGGCAATGGCCGGATTAGGGGAGGGTCTGCCCCAAGCTCTCCCCAGGCCAGCCATCTCCGGGAGGCCCGGCTGTCAAAACGGGCTTTCTAAAGCTGAGGTCCTTCCCAAGTAACCCCTGGGGCTCCCTATGCGCCCTGGGACCAAAGGTGAAAGCCTCCCTACACCTTCCCTCCCGGGCTAGAAGGTGCAGGAGACTTAGCCCGGGGCCTCTTCATCATTTCCCGCCTCCATGCTTTTGTCCCGGCCTCAGCTCCAGTACCTCGTAGGGCTGGAATCTCCCGGCCCCGCCCCACCCCGCCCCACCCCGCCCCACCCCGCCCCACCCCGCCCCACCCCGCCCCACCCCGCCCCACCCCGCCCCCTGCTTCTCGCGATCGCTCCTCCCTCCTTTGCCCTCCACCACTCCGCTTTCCTGCGTCTGCGCGACCATGCCCACGCAACGTGTACGTAAGCACGCGCACGCTCAGTCTGACGGGCCCACACGAGAAGTCTCGCGCGCAGGGGCGGGGCCGGTAACGGCTGTTGCCAGGGTGACGGCGGCTCCCCAGCGAGCGGGCCTGAGGAAGCCTGCCCTCTGACGACCCCAGACTCCCCGGGCCCCCGAGCGCCATGTTCATCTACCTCAGCAAAAAGGTGCGGGCTGGAGGGCGGCTGGGCGCGGGGGGGAAACCGAGGCGGCCCGGGATCGCCCCTCCCCAATGCCCGGGGCGGGCCGCGGTCGAACCCGCTTTCTGTTCCGAAAAAGATCCGGCGGTGTCAGTGGACCCGAAGCCCAGTCGGGGCGCAGCAGTGACCTTACCCCCTCTGAGTGGCCCCCCCCCCCACGTCCTCGGACCCGTGCCCAGCCTTAGTGCCCTCCTCCTCCAGGAAGCCCCCAGACGCTGCATCCCGGGCCCCCTCCCCCCCAGGCCGGGTCCCTTGCCTCCTCTTTAAGTCCCCCGCGCTTCCGTGGTATACAGCAGGTGCCTACTACTTGTTTATTTCGCCTGGTCCTGCCCGGACGTGCCCCCTCCCGGCGGGTCGTGGGCTTTCAACCCCTGTGCCCCTTTGCACTGGCCGAACACAGTGGGCGCCTAATCAGTGTGTGTGCCCCCTTCCCCTCCCCCCCCAGCCTAAGAGCCGCTGCTTCCTTCTCCGCAGGACGCAGCCCCGCGTGTCTCTGTTGAGGCTTTTCCTCTCGTGCAGTGCCCCAGAACCAGACATGCCCCTGCCCCACCGGCACGCCCGGGCACAGCACCAGGCTCTGACGGCTGTCCTTGGCCGGCCTGTGTGCCGCCCCTGGACCCCGAGGAGCCCCCAGGGGCCGCCTTCTTCCGAGGCTCCCAGCCTGGATGCCGCCGGGCACTGGATGCCAACCCCCCTGGAGGGCTCCCTACGGGGCTCCCCCTGCGGGGCTCCCCCTGCTGGGCTCCCCCTGCTGCTCCTCTACCACTGCCATGGAGATGGGGTCCCTGTGCACTTTCCCCTCGGATTCCCCGCTGGGCTGTATCTGGGCACTCCCAAATCTCTGCGGGAGCCGTGCCCAGAGCCTCCGTCCTGTGTGTCCTGGTGCCCTCCAGCCTTGATGGGCAGTGACTCCCTGCGCTACATAAGCTGTGGATAGTGTGTAGTGAGGAGGTCTGTTAGCAACCGCATCTCAGAGGGAGGAATCCGCCAGTGAGGGTTCGAGGACAGTTGTGTGACCGTGACCTTTCTTTGGTGGCAGGCATCAGGGGCTTAGCCCTGGACATCTTGGAGACTGGCGGCTTTACCCAGTGTTCCAAGTCAGGAGCAGAGCGTTTATTACACAGAAGAGGAAAAGGGATCCCGGTCACATCTGCTGATATGGGACCCAGAGCTCTCATGAGCAGCCAGAGATCCTGCAGCTCCCAGCATTTCAGTAGTGACCATTTTTGTGAGAATAAACTCAATTCTAACTCGAGGTGTGGGAGTTCTCACAGAATCTATTTTGTTTTATCAACTAGAAGCTTATGGATGTAGAACCCTGATGAGCTTTAGCCATGTTCAGAATAATTATGGATTATTAATTTCACTTATTTATTCATTTGAGCCCCAGACTTCTTGCTTCCACACTTGAGTCTAGGATTTGGTAGTGATGGATCTCTCCCCCTTTCCCAGTGGCTCGACCCTCTGTCCACCCTAGAGCCTCCATCCACTTTCCTCCCAGTCCACCAATGCTCCTTCCTCTGGGAAGACTTTGCCCTTCATTTCCCATTCCTTTCCATGGGATATATTTTCAGAAAAGTGGTACCCAATTTATCATGCTCTCTCTTTGTGGCTTTCAGATCGCCATCCCCAATAATGTTAAGTTGAAATGTATTTGCTGGAACAAAGATCAAGGGTTCATAGCTTGTGGTGGAGAAGATGGACTTCTGAAAGTCTTAAAGTTGGAGACACAAACAGGTAAATGGTCATTTAGTCTGAGAATTGTTTTTTGACATGAAACCTGTCCGTGGTGTTTGTCCTCTACATCTTTGTCTCCACATCTACCCCCCCTTCTTCCCCAGGCCTTGGAACAAAACAGAGTAAAAAATGATTTCAGCAAGACAAGAGACTTGTCCAGTGAATCCAACAATATATGAGTATTTATTTTGAAAGGGAAAAAAAATGAGACTTTTCAAAAGTACCTAATTTTTGGGTTGTCAGAGAATGTCAAAGTGGGGAGAGATGTGAACTGTCAAGGGCGGCTGTGCCCAACTGTGGCTCTGCCCTCTCCCCCCGACTCCCAAGTCTGCTGCTGCTTCTGTGACAGACAGTCCTGGATTCAGCCTCCCCAGTGATGGAGACCACTCTTCCTGAGGCAGCCCACCCGCTTTGGATGGCTTCCATGGCTCAGAAGACTTTCCCAACATCAGGCTGACATTGGCCGCTTTATGGCTCTTGCTTCTCCCCTCTGGGCTCAGGCAGAAAAGTTGAGTCCTTCCTCCCCATGGTAGCTGTTGGGCTGCTTGGTATTGAGAGTCTTGGCTCCTGTGGCTGGGTCGGTCGGAGTATTCCCACTGCTGCTGAGGTGGGCACTTTGTCCCAAGGCAGGAGAGCAGTAGACATCTGTCTTAGCTGGGCTGATCCTCAGGCACAGATGCGTGCCCTGTTACCAGATGGCCAGGTGTGTCAGGCGTCCCAAAGTCTCCCAAGCGTAGATGTTACAAGCTGACAAAAACATCATCTAAAAGTTTCATTATTTAAATTCATTTAGGCTTATTTAGCTTTGTGAATTTTGAATAATCAGTTTATAATGTTTATTCCTCAAGCTGGCAGATCTGTGGAGAAGATGCTCTTGTTGGCCTCTCAGTCACTTGATTAGTCTGCATTAGATTTGAGTTCTGTGGGGTCAGTCTGCGGTGCAGGGATCAAATCCTTGTTCCTTGGATATTCTCAAGACCAGGTTTATACATTCAGCCCTTATAGTCACCGAGCAGCGGCTGATCAAAGTGTGATAGAATTTAAAATTGGCTGTAGTGCTGTTTAGCACAAGATAGTAATTATGTTGAATTTTTCCAAGAAACATCAGTATTTTAAAATAGAAATAATTCGCCTTTTAAGTATTGTTTGACAGTTTGTAGCATTTATATTTCTGAAGTTATTAAAGCTTAAAATTGCACTAAGACTTTTGGGATGCTCTGTATGTAACTAGCTCTATAGGCCTAGAAAGCCCCTTGAGGTCTGGCTCCTGCATCTCTTCGGCTGGATTTCCCAGGGCTTCCCGTCAGTACTCTGGTGCCCCCATACATGCAGGGTGCTCTGTCCTCATGCCTTTGGTGCCCTCCCTCTGCACCTTCATTACTTGGAACCTTCAGGCGCCTTCACGATGCAGCCATGGTTGGTGTGGCTTAGCCATGTGCACTTTTGTCCCAGGCTGTAGAGGAGAGGGTTGGGACTTTGTATTTAGTCCAATGCCTGACATATAGTAGGTGCTTGGTGAATCTTGTTTTGGGGAATGGAAAGTGCCACGTGATGGGTTTTTTTTAGGAAAAGGAAAAACATTTAAAGCCATCTTCCATTCCTCTGAAATGTCTTTTGTGGTAAATCTGATGGATTTTATATAATTCCTCGAATGTCTGCTCATTTTCCTTAGATGATGCCAAACTCAGGGGCCTGGCAGCTCCCAGCAATCTCTCCATGAACCAGACTCTGGAAGGCCACAGCGGTGAGTCATGGCACGTCACCCCTGGGGCAGCGTTAGGCAGAGAGACAGTGCCCCTCACGAAGGCAGGGGTGCTTGTGAGCTGCGGTAGTTTTCCTTTGGAGGAGGGAATGGTCATCATTTTCATCGAGAAATAACAAATGATGTAGATTCAGTCAAGCCCTGTTGTTGTCAGGGTGGTAGAATTGGGTAAGGGGTCGCTTCTTTTAACCTTATAAAAAACCTCACTTATTCAAATGGTCAGCAAGACTGAAATGAGAGGAGGTGTGCGTGGGAGAATGGGGCCCAGACAGTGCGGAATAAAGGCGCTCTGCCATTGAGAGAGGCAAGCCAGTTTAGCCGTGAGAGGGTCCTGGATCTTACCACAGGCTCTCATGTAGCATGTCAGGGGCAGGGACAGGACGCAGACCCCCAGCTCTCCTCAGGTCTTCCTATAGACTTTTCCTGTGGCCTCCCGAAGAGGAGTTGGCCTCATCTGGCTTCTCTCTCTAAGCTGGGAACCAGAAAGGCCTGCAGAGCCCAGAGCACTTGAAAGAAAACTCGGAGAAGACTCTGGGGCCTTGACATGGCCTGGCCGACTGGAGACACTGCCCCTTCCTCGGGGCTGGGCCTTCATGGCTTAGTAAGGAGAGAGCCCTCTCCGGCGGCGCTTTGGCCCTGGGGTGGCTTCCCTGGGGCAGCTGGATCAGAATGCCATGTAGGGGGCGGTCTAGCCACCTCTAAGAAACACTTGGGAGCATCTCCAGGCCCGTCCGGCGTGTGCTTGGGGAAGTGGACCCCTGGATGTTGTATTTGTTCTGTAGAAGGTCCCCCCTTCCACTGCTGCCCCCTGGGTCCAGAACACAGATGATGCGGATGCAGAAATGCTCTCCATGCTTGGAGTTTGTTTTGAAGCCTCGGCTTTGCTGACCTTTGTACCTCCTTTTTCTCGTGTTGTTGCTGTTACCAGCATTTCCAGAATGATGCAGAAACTGTCAGGCAGAGGGGGCAGAGGGGACGTCTTGTCTTTTTTGTTAATATTCCCCCCCCCCAGTCTTACGTAGAACACTTCTTAACATTCTTTGTTCTTCTAAGCGTTGAATCCCAGGCTCCCTTTTCCTCCCCTCGGATAGGAAGCAGTCTCATCTAGTCTCATAGTACGCTCAGTCATGTCAGGCATGCTGCTGTTTTAGCCCTTTTGTCCAAGAAAACATGGTCGTCCCCCACCGGCATCATGATGGCTTGTGTCTTTATAGCTTCTCTTGAGCTATTAAGAAGAAATAAACCAGCTGTTAGCTCTGCAAAAGCAAAAAATGTGAACGTGGAGGCGGGAAGACAGACTCCCAGGGCGTGTGGCCAGCCGTCTTTCGGCTTTCATGCACTCCGGTGCGCTCTGGAGCCGGGCTCTTCCTCTGGAGGTGGATGGTGTGAGGAGCCCTGGAGGTCATGCGCTCCGGTGCGCTCTGGAGCCGGGCTCTTCCTCTGGGACGTCTGGGAGCACTGTAGTAGTGAGAGTAGCCGGGCCCTAATCTGCTCTTCATCGGGTTACTGGGTACGAGGTTCTCCTGGCTCCGCTGGGTTTGCGTCAGTTCATGTAGGTCTGCCCAGGTTTCTCAGAAGTCTGGTCCTTGATTATCCCCCCAAGGTGCTTTTCAGGGGAGTGGGCGGTAAGTCAATTGTAGCTTATAAATGGTGTTTTCTAGGGTCTGTCCAAGTTGTCACGTGGAATGAGCAGTACCAGAAGCTAACGACCAGTGACCAGAACGGGCTGATCATCGTGTGGATGCTGTACAAAGGTATGGTGAGGAACGGGCTTCTCCTGAGGGGGAGGGGCTGATTCTCCTGAGTCCTGCCTTTAGCCAGGAGCAAAATTTTTCTTTGATCACCGTCTGCCCTGGCCTTGGAGAATGACCGGATGGTGGTGATTGGTGGTAGTCATTGTCCATCGCCGGTGGTTCTGCTCTGTTTTTATACAAGTTAAAAGAACGAGCAGGGGGCTATTTGAACCGAGATCTCTGAGGTGGTTGGGGCTCACTCAGACTCGGATTGAGGCAGTGTCTGAGGTTTGCTTCTGTTGCTCCCTCATGAGTGCTGCTTGACCTGTAGTGGACCTGGACTTTTTACTGTTGTCCTTACAGAGGCGTGCTTTTGATCCTCTGGAGGTCTGGGTGACAAGGTGGCTCAGGTGAAGGTCCCACTTTAAGACACTGTTAAGGACACTGTGTTGAACACAGTGTTGAAGACAGACTTGAATCCCTTGAGATCTTTTCCCCGTGGTCATGTTGGATGAGTTGTAGACACAGAATAAAGACAGGTCTGTGCTTTCTGTAATGCAGGTTGCCCCCAGGTGTGGGAAAGGGAGGGGGAGAGGCAGGAAGGAGGCTGTGTGCTGTGAAGGCCTAGCCAGAAGGTAGAGGAACAGCCCTGTGGGGCAGACGTGGGGATGGTTGAGGAGAGGATGGGGCACAGACATGTCGGTGAGGGAGTGCAGACATATGGAAGGAGGGCGGGGTGGGCGGGCGGAGCAAGGTGTAGGTGCCAGAGGTCCCAAGCTGAGCCCCGTGGCCTCAGTGGTCTCTCTCTGTGTGGTTCTTCAGCTTTTACTTGGAGGTTTTTTTTTTTTATTAGATTTTTCTTTCGTGTGGAGGAGGAAGGCCATGGAGTGTGGAGTGGGAAGAGAGAGCACAGTGCTGCCCAGTGAAGTCCACATGGGCATTTTTCTTTCAGAATTCTTTACATAAAGTCGAGGGTACATAACGTGAGTTTGTGTAACGTGAGGCCTGTCTGTATGTACTGTTTGAATTGGAGTTATCTTGTTTGAGACTCAAGAAAGCGAGGACGTTGTCTTTGGTCTCATTACTCAGAGGCTGAGTGGTCACCCGAGACTCGATGGGTCCATGGAATGCTCTAGGCCAGCTTCTCTTCATAGACTTAGGGAGCTGGAAGGGATCCCCTCCCTCCTCTTGTAAGTCCAGTCTCTTCTGAAGACCTCCAGGAAGAGGCAGGATGCATTAAAGGCGCCTTTTGTACCTTACGGGACAAAGCGGGCCTCTGTTGTCCACAGTGACCTCCAGTGTGTTTCTCCCCCTGGAGCCCGGGATGCAGGATCACAGGTTGAGCAGCAGCCCCCTCTGGTCTCTCCTGGTCAGAGCTCTTTGCCCTGCGTCACTGCAATGAGAGGGTCGTCCCCCACCAGCATCATGAAGGCTTGTGTCTTTATAGCTTCTCTTGAGCTATTAAGAAGAAATAAACCAGGGGGGCGGAGCCAAGATGGCGGCGTAGAAGCAGCAAAGGAACACAGCTCCCACACAAACACGCTAAAAAACTCATAAAATGGGACGCTAAACAGATTTTCAAGCTCCAAAACTCTCCACAAGACAGAAAGCACACCTGTTGCTACAGGCAGCGCAGCAGGCGGGGCTCTTCGCAGCAGTCTGGGACCCCCAGCAGAAACCCCGGCCAGCTCAGGCCCTGGGGCATCGGGCGGGAACCTCGGCTACAGGAGAGCAGATCGGCTGCTCTGGAGCCACAGTTACCACATTTATCAGGCCAGAAGACAAAAAGGCTAAGAGAAAGGTCAGTGGATTTTGCTAACTGGGGATGAGAAGAGCGGTCCGGCCAAACTGCTCCCAGGGCAAGGAGGCAGCGGGAGG
>CM053595.1:323459157-323477501 GCA_028646575.1 Pseudocheirus occidentalis
AAGAATAAGAAGGTAAACATTGGAAAGAAATCATAAGGAACGTATCAAAGTTGAACTATTTACATGCCAACATGGAAAAACAATAATAGTGACTTATGAATCTTTTCTTAGTATGAGGGATAGGTGAAGGGAAAAAAAAAAGAAGAAATAAACCAGCTGTTAGCTCTGCAAAAGCAAACGAGCTTGTGCTTTTAATGAAAAACAGAAATCATTTGTGGCGTTTTGTGTGTCGGTCTTTGAGGTTATTATAATTACAGAAGCTGTACGTTGCTTTTTCACTTGACTTGTTCTGTAAAATTGTAGTGACTGGGAAGCCTCCCTGGGAGTGTGAGCTCCTTGGGCGGGGCCAGTCCTTGGTTGGGATTTTGTGGGACACTTTCCACGTCCCCAGTGAGCATGGTGGAGAGGGTATGTGACGTGATAGTCGCACTGTGCTCACCTATTCTGTCTGTAACCCCAGGCTCTTGGTACGAGGAGATGATCAACAACAGAAATAAGTCCGTTGTGCGGAGTATGAGCTGGAACGCCGACGGACAGAAAATATGCATCGTGTATGAAGATGGCGCTGTGATTGTCGGCTCCGTGGATGGTAAGGCCCCACAGATCTCTTCATACTGAGCCTGTCACGTCCAGGCTCAGCCGCATGAGTCTCGGACCCCTGAGGAATCCCCGCATGGATGGTTTGCAGAGGCCTTGGTCCTTAGGACCTTGGGAGCTGAGGCTGCTGCTTTTCCCCCTTTCCCCCCTTTCCCGGGGGTCCTTGCCTCCATTTTACTGACGGCTCGTCGCCCAGATAGTCATTGTCTGAGGGAGCATCTGGACCCTGGTCCTCTGGCCTTTCTGGTCCAGTGCCTTCTCCTCTGAGCCACACTCGTCCACCCTTTAGGTTTCAGGTAATCCAGCTCAGCGCACATCTGTGAAGTGCTTTGGCATTTCCTGGGGCTGACCAAAAAACAGACACACGGTTCCTTGGATTAGTTTGTGAGTCTGAGCTTTTCAGGTGTTAGGTGGCACGAAGCCTCCGTGTCTGGTTTATAGGGGACATGGAATTGTTGGAGATTTATCCGTGGGAACTGTTTTAGCAGAGTTTTACATGCACCTGTTAAGCATGTTGTATGAACTCAGAAACCACAGCCTTGCTTCGTGCAGATCCTAAGCTCTGTGGGGGCAGGGACGGTGCCTCACTCATTGTTACAGCTCCTGGGGGTGGCGCTTTTTTAAACCAGGAAAGCCTGTTTTCTTGTTGCTTTTGAGCACTCTTGAGATGAAAACTTCCTCCCCCTTTTGCAGATTGAAATGTTATCTTTGTTGTATAATCTCAGAGAGTTAGTGGTTGGACAGGCCTGGCATGAACCCAAGAATTCTTGTTGTCTTTCCTAGGCCGGGATGCCCGTCTGTGGGGTCCGCAGCCTGGGCTTTGCTTGTGTTTTTGTTTCAGGAAATCGTATCTGGGGCAAAGACCTGAAAGGCATCCAGCTGTGCCACGTGGCGTGGTCCTCGGACAGCAAGACGCTACTCTTTGGGATGGCCAATGGGGAAATCCACATCTACGACAATCAAGGGAACTTCATTGTGAGTCTTTGTGGCCCCAGTACCATAAAACTCGGTCAGGAGTGCTTCTCTCAGAGATGTTTTTAATTAGCTAGAAATGAGATTTTTAAAAAAGGAGGCAGTGACAAAATGAATCGGTGGAACATGCCCTGGAGGGGTTTCTGGGCCCTGGAAGTGCGTCTTGGTGCCTTGACCTGGTGGGATGGGAGCTGAGGTACCAGGAGGCCCTGTCGAAACGATGGAGTTGATGTGAAATTCCTGAGGGCAGGGGCCGCACCTGCACCTGGTACAAGGAGAAAGGGGGAAGGTACAGCAAGGTAGATTCAGGCTAGATGTAAGGGTCAGTGGCTGAGCACAAAGAACCTGACTGACTGGAATGGATGCCCCCATCCCTCACAGGGTGAGAGGAGCTTGGAGAGGACCCGAGGTGGAGACCTCCACAATGTGGCAGAGAGATGGGCACTTTGCCTTTGGGGGAGGGGAAGCTCCCTGCCCTCCCTGCTCCCAGGTGGCATCAGCCTGGGTATGCCTTCACTGCCGTGCTAGGGATGCTCAGAGCCCCTCGGCCTGGGGGGCTTCCTAGATGTTGCCTCTCACGTGTCTGCTCTGTGCCAGATCCTCTCCTTGGGCCTGGCAGTCCAAGGATTCACAAGTGACCATCCTTACCTTTTCTGGGAGACGTCAGTACAGGAGGGAGGGGGGCTGAGGGGAGCGTGGGTGATTTCCAGAATGGCCTGGGTGAGAGACACCGGGAGAAGGGGTATAGGTAGGAGCAGAGGCTGCTTCTGAGGGTCCACCTTGGAGTGATTGTGTTCCAGGGTGGGCGTGGCTTCCTGCCCTGTGTGGAGGTGGGAGATCCACAGCGTCTTGGGAGTGTCCTGGTCGTTCAGTTGGGCTCCAACCTGGAGTAAGGGGAGACAGCAGCCAGACAACCAGATTGTCATGAACTTGAAAATATGAGGCTTTTACATTTTGATCCTAGTGGCCGTCTTATTTGTGATTTTGCATCCCCAGTGCCAAGTGTAGCACCGGGAACAGCATCAGCTCTTAGCAAGTAACAAAGGCTTGTTAGCTGGGTGAGCCCCTGACTGTTTCTGATGGAGGCAGTGCCTTAGGAAGGTTAATTTGGGGGCTATGTGAATGGAGGATCGCAGGGAGATCCTTCCACAAAGCGGACGTTGGAGGCCTGAGCCAGGGTTGTGACTGCAGAATGCACAGAGCGATGCTGGCAGTGCCCTGGACGGAGAATCAGAAGGTCATGGTGGCTCCATGGAGATGGGGCTGAGAAAGGGCAGGGTCAAAGAGGGCTCAGAGCAAAGGTAGGTGATGGGGAGGATGGAGGCGCCATCCCCAGAAGTAGCAAAGGTGGCAGGAGGAGGAGGATGGCCATGATGGATGGGCAGGACGTTGGAGGGGGGCTGAGCAAATACGGGCCTCTATGGGCCCAAGCTGCTGGCGGAGTTGACCAGAGAACGGAGGGAGGCCAAGCTGGAGGGAGCAGTTCTGTAGGAAGAGCACTTTCTGTTTCCTTTTAGCTTGTTCTCTGATCTCTGGGGGTCTTTTTGTTTGGAGGCTGCACCTAAGGCCCCATCGGTACAAGCAGCTCCCAGGAGGAAACTCCTCCTCATGAGGTAGATTGGTACCTGCCTAGAACACGAGAAGTCTTAGAGACTAGAGCTCCTCGGCCGTGCTCCTGTGGCCTGCACGTGTCCGGAGCAAGGATCCAGTCAACGCCTCCTCATGTTGCTTCCTGCCTCTCTCGGAGTGGACACTAATAAATGCTCGTCTGCTTGAGTTAAATGTGAGATGCGGCGGGCCAAGGTGGTACAATAGTTAAAACGTGTTGTCTTGTGAAGCTTTCCCCCTGAAGACGTTGATGCTTTTATCTACAGAGACAGGGCAGTTTGGGCATTGGTCCACACTACCTGTTGGTAGTGATTGGGCATTTGTCCTGATTAACCTTAGCTTGAGATGCTCTGGAGAATGACATTGGTTTAGACATTTATTTTGAGTGTCCTGTTCCTCATCTGAGCTCCTTTTCAACAACCTTTGTATTTTTTTTTAGACCCTTAGCTGGATCTGGGGGGGACCCAGTATTACAGAGCTTTCTTGCTGAGATGCTTGACTGGTCAAAAGAGTTTGGTCTGGCTGTCCACCAGAGACCTGGATGGAGAATGCATATTGTATAGACTGGGATGGGCACTTGAATAAACAGTCTCTAGGAAACATCTCTCTCTCTGTCTCTCTGTCTCTGTCACACACACACACACACACACACACACACACACACACACACCACACTACACCTGCGCACACAGACTTTGGACAGATGTGGTAGATGGACGGCACCTGGAGACCAGAATGCCACAAGAAAATAGATGGTTACTTGCAGGAGACTGCGCGTCTCCTTTCCTGGTTCCAGTCTCTGTAGACCGGAGGCCAGTCAGCATCACTGATGTTGCAGAGCTTGGGGTTCTGGCACATGGCCATTTCCAAAGGGTTAATATTTTTTTTTTGGAGGGCAGTTGGGGTTAAGTGACTTGCCCAAGGTCACATGGCTAGTTTTTTTTGGGGGGGGGGTTGTGTCTGAGGCTGGATTTGAACTCAGGTCCTTCTGACTCCAAGGCCAGTGCTCTATTGACTGTGCCACCTAGCCACCCTCAAAGGGTTAATATTGAGTAATAGTGGCAGGGAGCATGACAGTGGGAGAAGGTGAGTGCATATGACTGGTAAGGAAATAAGGAAAACCAGAGTAAGTAATGTTATCATAGCCCTGTGAGACAGAGAAGCCAAAGGCCGTCCACATGTGAGAAAGAAGGACGGCCCTCAGATGGTCTGTGTGTTCCATAGGCAGTGAGGAAAGTCCCTGGCCCACTGGACAGCACCTGTGGAGAGTTGAGGGATGCCATGGGGACAGCAGTTTCCTGCCATCTTTGCCTCTGTGACCCCCACAATCCACGACTAGAGGAGGTATCACTGAGGCAGGCACTTGCCTTATCCGTGCCTTCCTGGCATGCACGGGAACCCAGCCAGGGTGCCAGCAGCCTTCCTTTGCTTCTCCTGACCTCGGGTGCCATTCATCAGCTGGCTCTCTGTAATGCCACGCACGAGCAGCTTCCCAAAAGAATGCTGCTCTTAGCCAGCTTTTAATGCACAGCTTTTAAGGTTCTGATTACACAGTATAGTGAACACTCTGTTTATTCAAGAACAAATTAAAGGAAACCATTCACAACGTTATATCTTATCACAGAAAACCACAGTGTAGCGTTCACAGCAGCTTGTCATTAAAAAGGCCACAGAGTTCTCACCAATGTGGTCACAGTGTTTAGAACAAAGGACAAAAGAACAATCATCTGGCATCCCTAAGGAGGTTCTCCTCCTCGCTCAGTCCTTGTCATCTCAGAACACAAGTCAGTCTCCCACTCGTGGGATAACTAGATTAACTTAATCAGTCACTTATTCAGCAATCAAGTGCCAAATATAGCAAATCACTAAATACGGTCACCCCTAGGTCTTCAGTAAACTTCAATTTCATCACAGCATTCGATACCCAAGGGGAGGCCTTTTCTTCATCTTGACTCTCCCCCTCTCTCTCTGTCTCTCTCTGTCTCTCTTCTCTTTCTCTCTGTGTCTCTGTGTCTCTCTGTCTCTGTCTCCGTCTCTCTCATCTGGCTTCATTCTCCATGATTCTGCCACCAGGAGCAATTTCTGACTCTCTCGCTCTGGGGCTCTTCTTATATACACACAAAGCATTGGCTTCCTGTTTCAGCCAAACCCTTCCTGTTATGTCAGCAATAGGAGACAGAGTTCACACCCTCTGCCTCTTTCACAGAGACTTGACTAAGGGCTAAGTACTTGCTTACTTGACATAACAGAAAGGGGTCTTCAAATTTAAATTAATTACCATTATACCCTCTCATGTTTTTGGTCACAAATATCAGGTGCCATATTTGGTGCCACTTCTCTCCTATAGTTCTTATTTAGTTACAGACTACTCAGCCCCATTGCGTGCCTACCCATCGCCTGTTCAGTGACTTCCATTTGTCATTCTTAACAGACTGAGGTATCCCTTGATTCACAGCCACACAGCATCACGGAAAGGGTATTGGTGTTACCAGAAATGGGCCTTTGCATGTTCCCTGAGCTGGGAACCCTGTATGCCCTCCTTTGGTTGGGTTCTGGCCATGGCCCATTGCTAGTTTGAGAGGTCTGTCTGTGATAGAGGTACTCAGGGAGCAGTTATGTGGGCATCATGGTGTGGTCAATAGTTGTTCTTCACCTCCTTGGTTCTTCCTTGGTAGTTCATCTGGCCAGGCTCCTTTGAATGACTCTGGATTTCATTGAGGAGCTTCTGCTATGTCCTGGGGCTTGATGCCATCAGCCCAAGGTCATCTGTGATGAGGAGCATGGCCATGGAGGACCTCAGTCTTGATGGGGTATGGTCATCCCTCTCCCTTGGACTCTACATTGGATATCAGTCTTGGTGGTAGACACCTTTGGCCAGTATACACGTCCCTTTTGATGCCTCTTTTAAACAAAGTTTTTTTTTTTTTTATCTTTCAAGAAATCTATAATTTTGATAAATGCATGGGAAACACCCTGCTGGAGGGGAGCCTTTAGTGTGGTGTTTCACAATGCTAAATTAAATGTTTTATCACAATAAAAGTCTTACCTTGGGGCCTTGTGTCCTTTGCCCCTGTGATGATGTGGTCCTTCATGGAAAGGTCATTAGGGAAAGCTGATCTGTTCCCTTCTCACACCTTCATCAGGGAAGCCCTCACTGTGCAGGCAGACAAGAAGGGAGGCAGAGGGGTTGGTAATTGTTCAGACTGTTTTGCTTGCTTTGGGGGTTAATAACCAGCCTTGAGATTTTTCCAAGCTGTGGCATTTTCCTGTTTAGATATGTTGGTTATATTGTTGTGTGGCCTCCAGCGTGGGCCTCCCCGTTTTGCTTGAGGTTGTGCTTTCCTTGTCTTCCTCAGGAGCTTGTTCTAGGCTCTGTTGTCCTTGGCAGCGAAAGAGGCTTATGAGGAAAGTCCTCGGTCGTCCTTGCCCATCGCCTGGGTGATTTCCCCTAACGACGTTGCTCCTTGCTGCTTTTCATCTCTCTCAGTGTGGCTGAGGTGGGATGTGGGGGTGCCCACGGTTGCCTGGCCAGGGCAGCGAGTGTTTGCTGGCAGAGATCAGGCTCCTCTTGGTGGCCGGTGCACGGCTCCAGGGGTCTTGGGGATGATTCCCGGCAGTCAACATTGTTCTTCTGTCCATTGTTCGGTGCCAGCAGCTTGTTTTCACACACACACAGCTTGGGTCAGAGTTGCCTCCGCTGGGCGCCCATCTCCTCAGAATCTTTTTCTTGGTTCACATTGATGTTGATCTTTGCCTTCACAGGTTGCTGGTCAAACCACAAAGGGCTGCCTAGTCATTTCCCGTCTGTGACTTCATTGGTTGAACTGTTTGGGGTGTTGTACATGCTTCCACGTTTGGTCTGGGCTGCGGGTGGGTTCTCTGTGGCCTCTCTCATTGCTTATTCCTGGACTAGAAACATTATTCATGTGCTGACTCTGAAATGCTAAAGTTTTATTTATTTTTACTTTTGTCCTGCTTCAGTGAGTTGTTCAGGTAGAAACCTGCCTTGGGATTTTGTCCCCACACACCTGGGCTCCCTTAGCATTTCCCAGGTAGAGGGCAGCTCTCGAGCAGCCAGGCCATTTTGACCCAGGCTGATCACGTGAGGGCCACCTCCTTTGTCAGGTGTGTGTGTCCTTTTGGGGTCCTGCTAATGACCACCTCTCCTCATAGTTGTAGCCCCTCAGAGAGGGTGGTCTTCCATGATTCACAGCCTCAAATGTGCACAATCAGGACGTTTCTAAAACTATTTAAACTTTTATTTTAGATGAAAATGAAGCTCAACTGTTTGGTGAATGTGACTGGGGCCATCAGCATCGCTGGGATTCATTGGTACCACGGCACAGAGGGCTACGTGGAGCCAGACTGCCCTTGCCTTGCCATCTGCTTTGACAATGGGAGATGCCAGATAATGAGACAGGAGAGTGACCAAAGTAAGGGGTCTTTCTTTCGATGATGTTGGGAATTAGGTTCTTAGGATTACTTGTGACTTTGAGGAAAAGTTTTTTAGGCCTAACTGAACTGGAACTGAAACCAGTATTTGACCTTGGAAAATCAACCTCTGCTTCAGGCCTCAGCTCCCTTCTCTGTAAAATGAGAGGCCTGAGCCCAACCAATGTAATAAAAATGACAATTCTAAATCAGGGACTAAATGAATTTACTTACTCCGTGTCATGCTGCTCTAAGTACCCAAACATTATTTTACAGAGCCAGAAAAAATAATAACAAATTCATCTGGGAGAACAAGAGGTCAACACATATCAAGGGAATCAGTGAAAAAAATGTGAAAGAAGGTGGCTCAGCAGTAGCACATTACAGACTGTGCTAGAAAACTGTCATCATAAAAACAGCCTGGTACTGACTGAAAAACAGAGGGGTGCATCCGCGGGATGGACGAGGCACATGATACATCATAGTAAATGACATTAAAATTTAGTGTTTGATAAATCCCAAGACTGCAGCTTCTGGGGAAGATAAGAACTCACTGTCTGACAAAGAGTGCTGGGAAGACTGGAAAGTGGTGTAGCAGAAAGGAGGCCTGGACCAGCATCTCACACCATGCACCCAAATAAAGCCAAAATGGGCACATGATTTACACATAAAGGGCGACACCATAAGTACATTAAGAGAGCATGGAATAATTTAACTGTCAGATCTATGGATAAAGGGAGAATTTAGGACCAAACAAGGGATAGAAAGCATTATGAAATATAAGATGGATGATTTTGATTATATTAAAAAGTTTTTGTACAAACAAAACTGATGCAGCCAAGATTAGAAGAAAAGCAGAAAACTAGGAAAAAATTTTATAGCAAGTGTCTCTAATAAAGGCTTCATTTCTCAAATGCACAGAGAGCTGAGTCAGATTTATAAAATATAAAATATGAGTCATTTTCTAGTTGACAAGTGGTCAAAGGATATGACAAGGCAGTTTTCAGATGAAGAAATCAAGATTGTCTCTAGTCAAATGAAAAAATGCTCCAAGTCACTTTAGATTAGAGGAATGCATATTAAAACAGCTCTGGTGTGCTATCTCACGTCTATCAGACTGACTAATAGGACAGAGAAGGGAAATGATACATGTTGGAGGGGATGTGGAAAACTTGGGACACTGATGCCGCATTGTTGGAACTGTGAACTAAATCAGCTACCTCAGGCATTCTGGAGAACAGCCTGGAACTGTGCCCCAAATTCACCAAAAACAAAAAAGACCTGTTTGTCTAAGAGTATTCATAGCAACTCTCTTTATGGTAGCTAAGAACTGGAAATCAAAGGGGTGCTTGTCCATTGGGGAATGGGTGAACAAGCTGTGGTACGTGATTGTGATGGAATACTGTTGTGCTATAAGAAATGAGGAGCAGGATGATTTCAGAAAAAACCTGAAAAGACTTAGATGAACTGATGCAAAGTGAGGTGAACAGAGCCGGGAGCATATTGTGCATGGTAACAGCAACATTGTGCAGTGGTCATCTGTCAGTGATGGCTCTTCTCAGCAATACGGTGGTCTGTGACAGCCCCAGGGCACATCCCCTTCCAGAGAACAGATGGTGTCAGAGTACAAGCTGAAACAGGCTGCCTTTCACTTTCTTCTTCTTTTTTTTTGGTTTGAGTTTTCTCAAATAAAATGACTAATGTGGACGTGTGTTTTACATGATTGCACATGTATAACCTATATCTGATTGTTTACTGTCTCAGTGAGGGACCAGAGTAGGGAGAGAAGTTGAAACTCAAACTTTTAAACAAATAAAAGTTAAAAATAATTTTTACATATAATTGGGGAAAAAAATAGCACATTCTTTTTAAAAATGGCAGGGAAGGGTTGAATAGATGAGTTTTAAGGATCTTTCAGCTCTAAATTCTGTACATTGTGTTTTTTAAATTTTTTTCCTGGCTAGACCCTGTTTTGATTGATACTGGCATGAACGTCGTTAACATCCAGTGGAACCACATTGGGAGCGTCTTGGCTGTGGCCGGCTCCCAGAAGGCCATCTCTCAGGACAAAGACATCAACATGGTGCAGTTTTATACTCCATTTGGGGAGGTAAAAATATTTTAGTTTTCACCCATTTTCCTTAAACTTGAAATGTACACTGAGAGGGGAGGGAGGGAGAAAGGAGTCACAGTACTTGAGAGTTCTGTGGTTGTCGGCAGAGGGAGCTCCTTATGTAGGGGTACCTAGAGGACTGACTCGTCAAGAGGTCCCATGATTGGCTGGGGTCACAGATAGGATTTACTCCTGGGGCTTCTTAACATGGGATGGCAGGGCCCTATTCACTGGGCCACACTCCCTTGGCCCAGGTTACAAGCACTTGTGAGCTGGATAGTGGAACATCTGCCCCACTTTATCGGGGAGGAGACTGAGTGACAGAACAGGGATGGGAGGCTAGTCTTCTGACTCCCCATTCTGTTTTACTCTCTTCTCCCACCCCACCTCTCTGTGGTCATCTTAATAATGGGACAGAAACACTAGTGAAAACATTAGGTATGTGTTGATTTTACTTTAACATCTGGCTGACGTTGGGAAAAGTTGCTCTTGGCAGAAGATCTGAATTAATTCAGACCAACTAGTTAAAGAGCTTCCTGAAGGGCTGGGCTCTAATGTTCTCCAGGCCCCCCTGCTCTGTGCCTGCCCTCCTCAAGTGGGGAGGTCACTTGACTTAGAGTCAGGGAGCCCTGGATTGGAGTGGGGCCTCAGACGCTGCTGGCCTGTTTGCTCCTCCGTGAAACAGGCACCTGTGGAAAGTGCTTTGTGGCTGTTAGTGCTTGGCGGGGGCTGTTGTGACTGGTGATGTTACCGACTTGTCCCTGCTGTACACCCAGATGGCCATCATGCTGTGCCTTATTTCACTTACCTTTTTAGGCCAGACAGTGGTAGATTAAGGAAAGACTTTGGAATGTGTAGAATGTGTAGTTTGCATTGGAATTGATATTGAGGACTTTGGATCTAGCTTTTTGAACTTAACAAATACCAAATTAAATGAGCATTTCCATATAGAAAAGAGACAAAAAAAGAGGTTTGTAGTCTTTGTTATGTATAGCTTACTTATCCTTAAGTATATAGTAAATTCATTATGTAACTTCTTTTTAAGTATTATTTTTTTTCAATCAGCAAAAATCCATCTCTTACCCCTTCCTTCAGCTGAGAACAGCTGTTATAAACAGGCATAGTCATATCAGAACATGTTTCTGCATTGGGTATGTCCAAGAAAGCATGTGTCTGATTCTGCATTCTGAGCCCTTCCCCTCTCTCTCCTGGGCTGAGTCCTCTGTAACCATGCTTGGTCCTCAAACAGATTAGGGTTCTTAAGCCTTTCAGAGTTGTTTGCCTAGACCATACTGTGTTGTTGTCAGAATGATTCTGCTGGTTCTGCTTGCTTCAGTCTGCATCAGTTTGTGTAAGTCTTCCCAGATTTCTCTGAAACCCTCTACTTCACAATTTGCTACAGCAGCGGTGTTCCTTCATTTATATGCCATAACTTGTTCAGTTATTTCACAGCTGATGGGCATCCCTGTCCCACAGAGAGAGGCAGAAATGTTTTTATACATCTTTAGAATTGGAGTATTGCCTAGGACTAATCCCTCCCTTGATCTGCCCTCCCTCTACCTTCTCCTCTTTCCTATTTCAATGTTGATTGAAGTGTGTGTGTGCTTGCGTGTGTGCTTGTGTGTGTGCCCGTGTGTGTGTGTGTGCGTGTGTGTGTGTGTGTGTGTTTGGTGTGTATGTTTCTAAGAGCTCTGGGCAGTTTTTCACAAGGGCACATTTTTTTGCCAATCGTTAATTTTTTCTCCTTGATCTGTTTTCCAAGTCAGTGGTTTTTGCTGTAAGAGTCTTCATATTTTCTTCATTTCTTTTCAGTCTTTTGACTTTGTTTTCATCTTTCTTGTTGCCTCTTGGAGCTGTTGGCTTCTGTTTGACCCCGGCTGATTTCCAGAGGGTTTGTAGCCTGGATGGGTTTGGTGCTTCTTGTCTCCAGCTGCTAATTAATTCCCTTTCTGGTTCTTTCTTCAGTAATTCTTGCTGCTTTTCCACTTTTTTCCTCCAATGCTTTCATTTTATTTATGAAAACTTTTTTTTTAAAGGGAGGAATGCAAGGCAGTTGGGGTTAAGTGACTTGCCCAAGGTCACACAGTTAGTTAAGTGTTAAGTGTCAAGTGTCTGAGATCCAATTTGAACTTGGGTCTTTCTGACTCCAGGGCTGGTGCTCTATTTGCTGCGTCACCTACCCACCCCAGAAAACATTTTAAACTCCTAAAAAAAAACCCTCTCCCTTCATCTCTTTCACTTCTAGTTGAATTTGTATCCAAGCTGCTTTTCCTTGGAGGTTTTGTTTGAAGATGTTTTGGAGTCATTCTTTTCAACTTGTGTCTCAAGCCCCCCTGCCACCATCATGACTCTTTATGGTGGGCTTTTTTTTGTCCCCTTTGTTTGTCCATTCTTCCATCCTTCCTGACGTTAGACTTTATGTTAGGACAGGGCTCTGGAGCGCTTCTGGAGAGAAGGTCTGGGCTGGTCCTGTTGCTACTTTCTTGGGGTGAAGAGTGCTGTGTTGTTACAGGACCTCAGGGATAGCCTGGGGAACTGCAAGCTCCCCCTGCTCCCAAAGGGGTCGGACCAGGACAAAGTCTGATCACTGCCCCCCCCCCCCCGCCTGAGTTTGGGGCTGGGCAAGAGGAGATGCCACTGGACTCTGCCCTTAACCAGCCAGCTGGAAAGTTCTCAGCATGTAGCTTTCAAAGCTGTCCTGCTTGTCTGTGTTTCCTGTCCGTCTTGTTAGTATTCTCTTCTGTGCATTGCAGAGAATGCTATGATGTCCCTCTTTTCTTTCTCCTGTTACCCTCTCCCCGCCTGACACATGCAGCACTTGCCTGGTGAAGCAGAACAAAGTCCTCCATCGGCTGTGGGCAAACACATGGCCGTCCTTCTGTGCCTCCATCACGGGTGCTTTGGAGCCTTGTGTGGCCATGGCCCCGGACAGCACCCTGAAGCTTCTCAAGGACACTTCTCTGTGTGGAGAGTAGTGGTGTTCAGCTTCTGCTCCCTTCTCACCGCCTTCCCGGGTGTCTGGGGAACCGGGCCCTTGGTAGTTTGTCAGGGTGCAGTGATATCTCACGGCTTCATGCCATTACACTCAGCCATTTCCCAGGTGATGGGCAGCCCCGGCCTGTCCAGTTCTTTGTACAGAAGGTCCGGCTGTTCTGCAGGAGTTCAGACGCGTTCCCTTCATCCTCTGTGGTCTCTGTAGGGTCCAGGTGTAGTCGTGGCATCACTGCCTGTAATGCAGTTCAGGAGCCAGGCATCCGCCACCTGATTGTTCCGAGGGCAACGAGTGGGGAGTTTTGTTCCCTCTTTTCCCACCAACTCACACTTTTTCTGTATTGACACAAGTATTTTTCTTAAGAAATATCTCACTAAACCAATTGTAAAATCAGTTAAAATATGTTTTTTGAACGATTACTTTAATTTCCACAAAACTGCGGTGTTCATTTGTATTTGGGCTGGTTGGTGCATCTGAGTCTAAAATGCTGTTTGTTTTTCAAGCATTTGCGAACCTTGAGGGTTCCTGGGAAGCAGATGTCAGCACTGTCTTGGGAAGGAGGCGGATTAAAGATTGGCCTCGCTGTGGATTCCTTCATCTACTTTGCAAACATCAGACCGGATTACAAGGTGAGTGCAGAGAACGGCTCTCAGGAGAGCTTTGTGAATGGGCATCTTGTCGCAGCTTTGGGGATTTCTCTCCATCTTTATTCAGAGCAAGCTTGATTTTTGAAACTAACCAGAAAAGAGACTTTTGAGGAGAAATCTCAGGATACTTGTTCTAGCAGATGAACAGGAGTATTTAAAGCTTGCTGGGGCTACTTAGGTGAGTGCAGCCTTTACCACAGAGACCTTCTGCAGCCCAGGAGATGAAGTCGCTGGCTGGGTGGGGCCGTGTGACTTCCTCAGGTGGCAGCGTCATAGCAAGAGGAGCCTTTCTGAATTTGGCCGTGCCTGGGCTCTTGGTGCTGGCCGTTTGTGGAGCCTCTCTGACCGTGTCTCCCGCAGTGCTCATCTCCTTTCTACAAAGAAACCTCGGAGGAGCATTCATTCAGTAGTGTGACTCTTAGAGTGCTCAGGGTGACCCAGGGGCCGGCCACGTTCAGATCCAAAGCTGTGGGGCCTCCATTAGAGAGTGTGGGCCCCTGGCCTCTCTGGTTCTTTTTCTTGGGCTTCTCCATTGGCCAACAGTATTTGCAATAAAAAGCTCACTTGGCAAATGGAAATGTGATACTAACATTCCACCGTCTTTGTTACGGTGTCACAAGTTCAGAAGCTCATGTACAACAATCCCTTCTTTGTGATTACGGAACCTGCTTTTCTCAAGCTGTTATTGAAATCTATTGTTTTAAAAAGTTCTCAGTTTCTTTTCTGTTTCTCTAGGGTTTTCTAAGTAAAGCATCGTGTTGTCTCCTCTTAGCCTGTATTTATTGTACTTTTACTTTCTTTTGCTACCATTTCTATGACTGCAAAGGGCAGACAGTTTTAATCCTATAATTATTCAGAAAACTCAGAGTGTTTCCAATTGCATATAATATTAGCTTTTGATTTTAGACACATATTTTAAAAAATCATTTTTGTATCATTATTTTTTGGTCCAGGACTTTATTTTTAAAATTTCCAGTAAGATTTACTAATTGTACTGGTATATAATTCTCTTTTTTGTTTTATGCTTTTCCTGGCCTAGCTAGTAGGACTATATTTGTCTTATAAAAACAACGAGATGGAGTGTTTTCTTGATCAGTTTTTAGAATAATTTGCACAGTATGGATATTAATTGTCCTTTAAAAGTCTGATAGAATTTGCCTCTGAGTACCTATGCACCAGGTATTTTCCCATGTCTGAAATTAGTTTGTTTACTGTCTCTTTGGTGCTTGTTCATTTGGACATTTTATCCTTTTTTTTTGGCTAAAAATCTGTTTCTTTTAGAGCCTCAGTTTTGCTGGTGCAGAACTGGGTATTGTAGATTCTGACCATTAAAAGAAAGAATTCTCTGTTGTGCCTGAGGCTTGTTCATTTAATAATGTTGTTAGTCGGATTTCCTCTGATTCCCTTTGATTCCCTTTGAAGCAGGCTAGCAACAGTTTATTGACCTTGTTGGTCTTTCCAAAGAGGTGGCATTCACTTGTATCATTCTCTCTTTGTTTTCACTCTGCTCAGTTTCTCCCCTAGTGTCAAGATATTCTTTTTTTTGGGCGTAAGTATAGCTGTTTCTGGGTCATCATTCTGAAGAGCTTTGTGTGCAGAGCTTAAAGCTACCAGATCCGATGCTGACCTGTAATTTTTTAATGTAACAATGGGTGAATGGATGATTTCTGTGCTTTTTGTTAGGGTGCCTTTAGATTTTCCAAGGACACTTTCTCTGGATGTCTCCTTCACCTCTCTCATGTGCGGCCCCACTATGCACCGTGCCCCTTTGTTAGCAGCCTCTTTGTTACTAGAGGTCGGGCACTCTTTTTCACCTTCATATTCCCAGCACTCAGTGCTGCGCCTTGAATGTGGGGGCACTAATGTGTGTTGGCAGCATCATTGCATCATGTGATCTTGCTGACCCCCCTTTTCCGAACCCTTTCCCCCAGCTGGTGTCGAGTTATGACGCTTGGGACGAGGCCTTGACTGTTGAGACTTCTCTCTGACAAATACAAAATTAGGAAATTGCACAAAATGTTTTTATTTAGTTGGCATTTCTAGCTTTTCATCCCTGGATTTCCTCTGTATGTGTGTTAATGTAATCACTTGTCTTTACCATGGTATTTCTTTTTTTTTGAGAGGAGAAGAGCTGGAGGGGCTCATCGGCCCCTGAAGAGGGCGTCTGTTATCCCCCCCCCCCCCCCCCTCCAGGAGACACGTCCGGAGCCTGTGCTGCGGCTCCTTCTCTTCTCATCAGGCTGTTTTCCATCTTTCCAGTGGGGTTACTGCTCCAACACGGTTGTTTATGCATATACCAGGCCTGATCGCCCCGAGTACTGTGTGGTTTTTTGGGATACAAAGAACAATGAGAAATATGTGAAGTATGTGAAAAGCCTTATTTCCATCACCACCTGTGGCGACTTCTGCATTTTGGCAACCAAGGCTGATGAGAATCATCCCCAGGTAAGCGTCTCCCCTGACACCCAACATCATTTTACTACAGTCTCTGTTCAGTGGATGGGGCCCACTGTCCTCCGGCTGGCAGACAAGAAAGCGTTGTCGTCTCCTGCTGACTCTCTGGGACCTCGGGGCTGTGGCTGTCCTGAATCTTTCCCCGGCTGGCACTGAGAAGAGGGCACTCTCTTTCCATCCTAAAGCTTTTAGCCTCCAAAATAGACTTGAAATACCAAGATTTTTTCTGGGCTAGAATTCTTTCTGCGGATGAGCTCTCCAGGTGTCAGGCATGAGCTCAGTTCAGGAATGGGGGCTATGGGCACGGCCCAGCCTTTTGATAATGGGAGCTTGGCTTTTGACGGTGACAAGGGACACCCCTGTGAGTCTGGCTGATAGCTGCATCATGGTGACCATGCCATAGCAAGTTAGAGATGAAATACAGAAGCCAACCATGGCTTATGGTGTCATAGAGATTAGGGAGTTTGGTGTGGGAAGGACGCTCTGTTAAGCAGAAGAAAAGGGGATTGTGCCTTTGGAAACATCAGTGTCTGTGTAAAAAAAGTAAAAAAAAAGTTAAAAAAGGTTTGTCCTCCCCACGTAGTGATAAAAGGCGGCTGTGGGCATGTTACCTGGGAGAGAGCACGGGTCAGGGAAGTGGAATGTGGAGGGAGGATGGCGAGCAGCCCGGCAGCCCGCTTGTCCCTCAGAAATGAAGCCGCACAGGCTGCGGCCTGGGCACCGGCGTCTCTGCTGGCTGCCAGCCCTGGCAGGGGCAGTCACTTTAGCCCTAGCTGGAGGTCACATCATTCCTGGACTAACTGAGCCGCTCCGGTGATTCACCTGCTGCTTTTGAGCTAGGCTCTTTTTCTTAGCTTGGCCCGTCATTAAAAAGACGAGCAGGAATGTTACAGACTGAAGCTGGATGGCTTTGAACCGCAGACATGTGTCTGATCCGATTCTCTTTTCTTTCTTTTCTGACAGTTTGTGCTGGTCCTCTGCAACTCCATCGGCACCCCCCTGGATCCCAAATACATTGATATTGGTAAGCGGATGAGTCACATCCTTGGTTGTCCTTCTAATTCTGAATGTTACAATAGAGGGATTAGACAGGGCTGTGGTCTCTGACTGTTCAGGGTTGGGGCCCTGCGGCCCTCTGCGTCCTCAGAACCGTGGGAAGTTTGGACTCAGTCAGAGGGCCCCACCCCCATTCAGTGAAGCCGTTGCCTCAGCTGGAAATGTTTTGTTTTGCCGTCTGGTCCATCACCCAGCTGCCTCGTGTGCTTTATATTAAAGGGAGAGGGCAGCTGAGCAGCTGAAAAAGCTCTTGATTCCTGGGCACTGCTCGGGGCCCGCAGCCCTCTGCCTCCGAGGGGGGGCGGCACGCTCGGCTCCTCTCAGAACCAGCTCACTGCAGTCTCCCCGCCTTCCATTGATGGCTTTGCTGTGCGGTCGCCGGCTGTGCCGTTCTTCTGGTCCTGTTTATCTCCGCGGCTCACACGTGTCCTTCCCACTCTGCCCTGTGCTCTTCCTGCACCTTGTTCTCAGGGCTTGCAGTCCCGTCGACCCTACCAGCTCTCTGAATGCTCCGGTACCTCCGGACCTTTCTTTGTGCCACAGAGTCCGAGGGGTCTGCATGCATCTAGCCACTGGGTGGGCCCCTTCCTGAGGGGTGTGGTCATGCCTCGTGGATGTGTGTTTGTAAGGGCTTGTGGGAGCAGGGTCATGAGCAGGATGGGGAGAATCTGGCCTTCATGGCCCTTTGTTTTTAATGGCCTACTGGTAAACGGCTCTGTTTGTTTATTTATTTTTTTTCCTTTTTTGAAAATTAACTCTTATATTTAATTTATGTCATTGATTTCCACAAGATTTTGAGTTACAAATTTTCTCCCCATCTTTTCCCCTGCCCACCTTCCCCAGAACAGCGATTCCACTGCATATCCCCTCCCCCAATCTGCTCTCTCCTATGTCCTCCCCCTCACCCCTCTGACTTTCTGGTAGGGCAGGATGGATCTCCCTCCCCCAGGGCCTGTATGTCTTAATTCCCAGTTGCATGTAAATAATAAGTAATAATAATAATAGTAAATATATATTTTTAACATTTGATTTTAGAACTTTAAATTCTAGATTCTTTCCCTTCCTCCCTCATCACCCACCCCCACTGGAAAGACAAGCAATTAAATCCAGGCCATACATGTGTAATTACTCAGGACATCTCCACAGTGGACATATTGTGAGAGACTGATTATATGTCCCTCCTTCCTATCCTGCCCCCCCTTCTATTCTCTACCCTGTCCCATTACTGAAGTGTGTACTTCCAGCAACCCTTCCCCCCCCCCATCATCCCACCTCTCATCCCCGTCCCCCCTCCTCTCCTGTGTGGCAAGATACCCAGTTTAGAGTGTATGTCATTCCTTCCCTAAGCCAAATTCAGTGACAGTAAGTTTGACCCCATTCCCTTTTGCCTTCCTGTTCTTCCCCTCCATTGTAACAGTTATCCCTTGCCTCTTCTGTATGGGATGATTAACCCCATTCTGTCTCTCCCTATCTC
>CM053595.1:323478001-323542313 GCA_028646575.1 Pseudocheirus occidentalis
AGAATGCCTTAGTGTGTAGAGGCTGCAGGTGTGGTTCCTAGAGGAGCATTTCAGAAAACAAATCCCCAGAGGCTGGTGTAGTGTTTATTAACAAAAGTCTGTTCCTCCCTCAGGTCAGGCAGGTATGTAGGGAGGGGGCGGGTCCTTCTCAGGCATCTTCACGGCCATTTCATACGTGGGCAGGATATACTGCGGAGGAAGCAGAAGACGACATTAGGCTTCCTCTCTCACCCCAGCCCCTCCGCAGTCACCTGGGTCCTTGGGCAACGGCCCAGCCACAACCAAGGAAGGGCCCAAGGCTCCCACACGGGCAGGGCATATGCCCCAGCAGGTGTCCTCACTGGGCTCCCACTCAAGCTGAAGGCTCGCAATCCTATTAAGAGAATTTCTACAGCTGAATAAAGTGGACAGATGCCCCAGAACCTGAGGAGAAGCTGAGGAGTGGGTGAGAGGCCCGTGCTGGTCCAGGCCTCACCTCCTGGAAGGGAGGAGGGAAGGAAGAGAGCCTGACCACTTGGGCAGTGATCATACTGGGGATTCTGAGGCAGGCCTCCCCCATCATTAACACAGGTCACCCAGGGAAGGGACACCCATAGCAAGGAGGAAAAGGGGGGCTGAGAGACCCTCCGGTGGTTCACCATCCATTGGCGGAGGCGAGACGCACACAGAACAAGGCTAACCCACATCTAGACCACAGACGCACAGCCCTGGGTTACCCTAACAAAGCTACTCTTGGAGTGATGGCTGCCAGCACTTGGGGTGGCATCAGGCACTTCATAAACATTCAATGACTGATGGATCCCATAAGGAAAGATGCCCAGACCTGGTAATGTGCAAGTATTCCTCTGCTGGGTCTTGGAGAATAATCAGGCTTTAAAGAAGCAGGTCCAGTGAGAGGCCCTTTGGTACGGACAACGGCCAAAGGGGCAGAGGTGGGAAGCCCAAGGCATGTGCAGGGAATGCTTATTAGACTGGCTGGGGAGGAGGAGGCACTGTTTCACCAACTCCATTGTGTATGAAGCCAGTATGGGCTGTGGGACTCGCTGGCTCCCCCCACTGTCCTCTCTGCTCCCCTAATTGGGACAAAAGGCGCTCCTTAGTGGGCATACCCTCCTGGGAAGAAGTCAGGGAGGTGAGGACATAGCATGTTTCAAGTCTGGGAGATGGCTCAAAGATGGAGGCTGGGGTCACTGGAGTGAAGAGGATGTGTCAGGGAATGATGTGTAAAAAGACTGGGAAGGGAGGAAGGGGAGAGAGAACAAAGGGCTTAGAGAGCCCAACAGAGAATTCTGTATTAGACCCCAGAGGGGAGAGGGAGCCCCTGGAGGTGACAAAGGGCAGGGGACATGGTCGGACCTAAGCTTTAGGAAGAGCCCTTAGGCGGCTGAATGGAGGATGGCCTGCAGCCAGGAAGCAACCTGAGGCAGGCAGGAACCACCTCCCCCCCCCATGCCAGCAGCTACGGCAATGGTCCAGGTGTGGGGTGATGGGAGCCTGGACCAGGGTCAGAGGAGAGTGCAGGGGTGTGGGGGGGGGGGCGGATTTGGGAGATATTGGGCAGATGACAAGAGGCTGGATCTGGGGGGTGAGAGAGTGAGGAGTGCAGGATGATGCCTCCTCTGTGAGCCTGAGGGACTGGGTGGGACGGGAGAAGGGCAGGGGGAACGGTTTGGGGGAAAGATCAGGAGCTCTGGTTTGGACATGTTGAGTTTAAAATGTCTACTGGACACCCAGCTGGAGATGTCTGATGCGAGATGGGGCAGGAAAAGGAGATCTGATACAGTCAGAGGGAAGTCTGGATAAGGATCTGGCCAAGAAGACAGAGAAGAAGCAGCCAGAGAGGGAGGAAAACTGGGAGGGAGAGAGGAAGGGAGGTATCCTGAAAACCTAAGAGAGAAGAGAGTCAAGGAGGAGGGTGACCCACAGCATCAGAGGCTGCAGAGAGGTCAGGGAGCATTAAGATGGAGAAAAGGCCATGAAGAGATCACTGGTTGCTATGGTGAGAGCAGGAGGCTGGAAGCCTGGGGAGGGGCTCGCAAGAGGGAGAGGAGGGGGCAGAGGCTTCCAGTGTCTACACTGGGCCTGTGGAAGAGTTTAGCCGCAAAGGGCAGGAGAGGGCGACAGTCAGCAGGGATGGAGGGGTCGGGTAATGGGGTTTTCCAGGATGGGGGGAGACCTGGGTAAAGGGAAGGAGCCAGTAGAGAGAGACTCAAGACAAGGGAGAGGGGGAAAGGAGCAGCAGAGGGAGAGTTTGTCGTCAGATACGGGATCCGGGAATTCTCAGCATGTTTGTGGGCGATGTGAGATGGAGGTGTGACCACCTTTGGGTGTGGCTGAGGTGGCTGGGGGCAGCAGGGGTCACTGCAGCAGTACTGACCCATGACCTGGATGGGTGTAGCTGCTTTGTCAGCTGGGAGGGGCAGGAGCCGACAGAACCTGGACTTCAAAACCTCCACAGGACAGAACTTTGGACTGAAGCCAGTCCATTTCAGCTTCCTGGGTGAACTGCCCCCCCTCCCCCCCCCAAGCTGGTGGTACCACTGACCTGGGGCTGCCCTGGGCAGGCCACCTGCCACACCCTAGAAGCCCCTCCCACAGGACGGAACACATGGTGAATGGATTCAGAACGCGTCTTCAGTGCCTGCCCCAAGCCCCACTGGGTCATGTGTGCGAGGGACCCACCTGTTGCTGATTCCCACTAACAGAACTACCAAGAGGGAGCCTGAGGGAGGACCTGGGGCACACCCTGCCCCACCCTCACCTGCGGAGGAGCCTCGAAGGCCGGGTACACGGCAATCTCAGGCAGGTTTCGGTTGCTGATGTACTTGTAGCAATTCCAGACACAACTAATGAGATAAGCCTGAGGAGAGAAGGGAGAGCTGGGTCCCAGACTCCCCCCAGGACCCAGGACCTTTCCACAGCCTTCCTTCCCCACACAGACTGCCTCTTTCTGCAGCCTCTCACACGTCCTCCGGGGGGGGGGGTTGGTCACCCAGGCATCATCCCCTCAACCCCCAGGCTTAGTCTGTGCTCTGCAGACCTCTCTAGGAAGAGATCACAGAGTCAGACTGGGGAGTGGGAGGTCAGTCACAGTCCACCTACCTTAAAAAGGATGAAAAACGTGAAAAAGACAAGGATCAGAAAGAGAAGGCAGCTGGAGTCCAGAGCAAGCAGGTCGTCCTTGTAGGGGAAAGGAGGCTATAGGAAAAAGGGGACCGACGTCTGTGAGCTGCCCCCTGAGCGGCCCCAGTGGCATGCTGGGGACCACATCAGCAAGGCCACTCTCCCTCCTCTCCCCCAGCAGCCCAGGCCATCAAGATCCCCCATTTCAGAGGGCCCCTGAGGCCAAGGTCACAAGTTCTGCATGTGGGGACCAAGCCATGCCCTTCCCCAAACCTCTGCAGACCCAGACACTCAGATCTCATCTACCAAGGTTCCCTTTCTACCCGTCCCCCAGCAAACCCTCCTTCTTTCCTGTCTGCCCCTCGTGGGAACCTAAATTTCACCTTGCTCTATAAAATGTGTCTAGCCTCCCTGGGGGAGGCTCTCAGAGTCTGGTTCTGGACTTCAGCTCTGTGTGTGCACTGCTATGCCTAGCACTGTGCTGGGGCCAGACCACAGCTGCAGAGAAGGAGGCGGCAAGGTCCCTTCTGGACCACGCCAGGAGTATACCCTGTGACACAAACGTCCATCAGGTCTGTGTGCGCGTGCTGCCTGCACTAAGGGCTGACCCCCCACAAGAGAGGCCAGCTCCCTCCTGGGCTGCCCAGAAGCTGCAACAACACCACATGCTTTCTGTCTGGGGGCCACTTAGGGTCTTGGTGTTCAAAATGCATGAGGTTTATGCCCTGAGACTTGACCAGGCAAACAAACCCTGTGCCTAAATCTGAGAATGGCCCAGCTCAGTGAGAGCTAAGGATGATCGTCCAGCAGCCAATACTCACCAGCTGATCCAGATAATCTTTGATTTTCGGCAAATAAGTGAGGGAGCTGATGGCGACCAGGCAGCTGAGGACAAAGTCAAAGAGCCGGTAGCAGAGGAAGGGAATCAGCCAGCCCACGCGATGCTATCAGAGTGAGAAGCGCCACGCCATGTCAGGGCATTCACGACAGGCGAGGAGGACCACAAACCCCTGGGCAGGCAAGGCAGGCTCCGGACCAGGGACCGTCTCCTCCCCCAGAAAACAGGTGATTGGGGCAAGTAAGTCTTCGGGCAGTGGGTCTGAATCCCGGCTTGCTCACTGGACAACCTTGGACCCCAGACTCAAGGACCTCCACAGTCCTGAGGGACCCATAATGTCCTGTTGGAGGAGCTCTGCCTTGCAATCCTTTGACCCCAAGATCCCACTGCCAGGCATGGACACGTTTAGGGAGAGGCCCCACCAACACCAAATACTGAGAGTAGTTTGTGTGGAAACAAAGGACACGTCCCTCCCTGGGGAGAAGCTAAAGCGGCTACGGCCCACGGCTGCCATGGACCAGGGACGGGGAGGGAAGAACCCAAAATGAGGCTGGAAAAGGGGCCTCCTGGCCTCACAGCAGGGCTGTGGGGGGGCAGCACGCCTCAGTCGGCTTTACTAAGCTTTCTCCCTTCGGTAGAAGGGACGGCTCTGGGAAGATCCTGCACCACGTGAAACAGAAGCTGCCACGCCCACTAATTCACAATCTAAGAGGCAGCAGCCCTCCACGTCCAGCTGTCCGGCCCTGGGGGACACTCACGGCAGCAGCTCCGTAGACCATCATGGCGCTGATCGTGAACATTAGCAACGAGAAGGCAAAGAGGACACAGGCGTTCTCTAAGACAAACACGAGGGAGGTGGGTCAGGCTGGGCTGAAGAGCCCGGCCCAGGACATCACCACCCACGGTCCCGGGGCGTCCCTGCCCATGCCACACGTGCCACACAGGGGCACGATGGATGCAGATGTTGGAAGTGAAGCATGAGGGGACGGTGACTCCAGTGGTCAAGCCTTCAGGGTCCCTCATCAGTTTACAGGCAACCAGGGGCCACAGGGCTGAGACCCAGATTCTAATCTGGCCTTGGGACATTTACTAGCTATATGACTCTGGACGAATCACTTCACCTCTGCCTCAGTGTCCTCAACTCTAAAACAAAGATAATCACTGATCTCCCAGGGCTGTAAAGGCTCAAATGATGCCCTGGCAAAGCACCAGGCGCAGTGCCCAGCACACAGCAGGTGCCCTCTCCTGCCTCTGGGCCTCAGTTGCCCCTCCATCCACCCACAGCTGCAAGGCCCCTGGGTGTTCCTTGGCCAAGACGCCCCATCTCCCAACTCCCAGCACTGTCCCTGGCCGTCTCCCATGCCAGGATCTTCTCCTCTTAACACGACCCTCACCAACTTTTAGTGTTAGAATACATCTCCAGTGCACAAGCCTGCGATTGGTCAGGCCACAGGACAATGACCTATGAAATCTGAATGCACCCTTCCCCCTCATCTCAGCCCAAGACCCACGGGCTCCCCAGCAAGCCCTGAGAACCAGGAGGCCAAGAACAGCAGGTGCCACCCCCAGGCAGGATGCCAGAGGATGGCCTGGGGAAGACTTGTGGCTCAGGCCATATTCTGGGCCACGTCCTGGCTCCCACAGGCTCGACAGGGCCCCTGGGGACAAGCCACAGAGACACTGTCTGAAAAACACTACTTGGCAAAATTAATGGAGGAAAAGCAAACGTGCTCCACGGCCTGGCAAAGTCTTGGCTGATGGGAGGAGCTGGCCAGATTTGCGCCTGTCCCTTGGTGCCCACCCAGCCAAGGCACAGTGGGCAGGAGAATCTGCCACAGGAGGGATGCTGAGGCCACTCACCAGCCATTCTTTCTGAAGAGTAGTAATTTCCGATGACTTCATACTGGAGATTGACGGTGGCCACAGTATTGGGGTGAGTCACCTCCACGGTCAGCAGGATTCCTACCAGCAGATTCACCACCTGGAAGAGAGAGGCCCAGCTAAGTTGACATGGCACGTGTGGCCCAAGGAAGCCATTCCTTCTAATTAGGGTTATTTTATGTGACTCAGGTCTCAGGTAGCCAGAGAGCCGGAGTAGGACACAGGAAGGCCCAAATTCTGCCTCAGTCATGCACTGGGGGGGGTGACCCTGGGCACACTTCACCTATTTTGGGCTCAGTTCGATGATGTCAGTGGGTCCTCACATTGCCTCCAAGAGGGAGGTCCCATGGTGACCTCCACTTTACAAAGAAGCGAGGCAGGCAAAGGTTCAGTGACATGCCCAGGGCCATTCAGCTAAGAAGTTTCTGAGGCTGGATTTGAACTCAGGTTTTCCTGCTTGCAGGACCCATGCCCAGTGGCCCCCTCACTGCCACCACATAACGACACCTCCCCAAAGGCTGTTGTGAGGATCTGACGAGACATCAGGTCCAGCGCTCCCTACAGGCGGTAACAGCTACCAGTGCTTTGATGACTTTCAGACGAGTAACCCGGCCAGCAGGCACCACCCCCACTCCCTCCCCCACGCCACCCCCCCACCCCTAAACGGCAGAAAACCTCCCATCTGAACTGAATGCTCACATCTGCTAAGCCCCCAGAGAGGACAAGCCTGGAGCTCAGTTAAGGTCACACCGGATGGAAGCGGTGGGTCAAGCCAGGCTCCAAAAGTATTTTTTTTCTAAACCAAAAGCCAGCGCCCATTCTTTAGAAAAAGAGAACAAAACATTCATGTCAACTTCAGAGCCTCCCCAGAGCTGCACTGGTCTTCTCTGTGCCACGTGGGGTCAGCCCCGCTCTTCAGAAAGGTCACTAGTGGTCGAGCGGCCCCTGTGGCTGCTACACTAACCCAGGTGGGAGGGGATGGGGGTCTGCGCCTGGGCGCAGCACAGCATCAGAGGGGAGAAGGGGCAGATTCAAGACATGTAATGACGGGTCAAGAGGACCGGGAGGAGCAGCAGATGAGCCGAGGTTGCAAACCTGGGTGACTGGCAAGTCACAGGACCCGTCTGCCTCAGTTTCTCCCTCTGTTACATGGGTATCGTGGTGCCTCCCTCCCCAGGGATGTTGTGCTCAGCATAGGGCTGGTCCAGTGAGCCCGATGCAAATGCAGAAGCGAGTTCCTACTACTAGTAACAAACATGCACACAGAGGTTTTAGGTTTGCAGAGCACATTACAATTTGGCTTCATCCGATCCTCACAACCACCCTGCGGGTCAGGTAATAGTATTCTCGTTTTAAAGGTGAGGAAACCGAGGCAAACAGAGCTTAAGTGCTTTGCCTAGAAAGTGTCTAAGGCTGGATTTGAACTCCAGGTCTGGCGTTCTGTGCACGATGATGCCCACTCAGCAAAGAAAGGCTCCAGGGAAAAGATGAACTCTGCTTTGGCCGCCAAGAGGCAGCTGGTGAGGTGAGACTGGAGTTGGGGGAGAGGCGAGGGCAGGATACATACTCCAAAGATTTTCTGCACAGAGAGGACCCGATGGGAGGAGGAGGTGGCCAGGATGGAGCCCCGCCCCCCCCCCCGCCTCCCCCAGTTAGAATGACCAGTGGAATAAGTCTGAGAACCCAGAGAGAGCAGGCCCGTGAACACCTAGGGAGAAGGTCCCCACTGCCAGTCAGAACAAAGGTGAGAGAGGAGACTTCGTCTCGATGCCGGCCACCACCACGAGGCACCTCATCAGGGCCATCTCGGGCACAACTTATGTCCTGGAAATTGGCACAAGTTGGGTGGGATAGAAAAGAAGTCAGGGAGTGTACCCGCTCTCACGAGGCTCCTCTGAGAGGATGCTGGGAAGAGAATGAGCGGATCAACTGAGCCTGGAGAGCTCCCTCCAGCCTGGGGGAGAATGCCCTGAGCACCAATGGTGGCATCACTACAGGCGGTCCCATCTGCTGAAGCCACAAGATCCTCCTGCATTCCCTGGCCTCTGGACCCCGGGCTATCAATGCCCCTCAAGGATGCTGCCTTCCTGGGAATGCCTGGAACCTCCTGCTCCTCAACACACTGCAGTCCAAATCCCACAGGACTCTCTGCCTCCAGGGACAGAACTGCTGGTGCCTGAACGCAGACTGAAGCAGGCTGCTTTTCACCTTATTTTCTTGAGTTTTCTTACACAAAACGACTAGTACAGGAATGTTTTACGTGACTGCCCCCGTCTAACCTACATCAGATTGCTTACCGTAAGCCTGAGGGAGGGATAGAATCTGGAACACAAAACTTAAAGAAAATAACCTGAACGTAAACATTTTTTTTAACATGTAACTGCAGTGAATCTTTCATCGTGAGTCCTGCCTTGGTCACCATATTGCCGAGAAGAGCCAAGTCTATTAAAGCTGAACATTGTTACAATGTTGCCGTTACTGTGTAGTGTTACAATGTTGCTGTCACTGCATACAATGTTTCCTGGTTCTGTTCACTTCACTCTGCATCAGTTCACGTCAGCCTTTCCAGGTCCCACAGCTTTCTTAACAAGTGGCCCCAGCTTCAGCCTGCAGAACTCTAATGATGTGGAGCCTGCCATGTCTCCAGGAGGCCCACGCTACTTTTGAGAAGCTCTGGTCTGATGTCAAGATTACACTGGTTTCTGGCTGCTCCAAGCAGGCCCCCAGGAAGCCACAACCCTCTTCACCAACCTGGATGGTCTGCAGCTGCCTCCAACGCCCAAACTCCCAATCGTGGTCCTGGGCACTGTGCACAACCTGACCCCAAGCTCCCTGTGTATGAGTTCATTGGACTAAACCCAGCGTTCTGCCCTGCCCTCCAGCCTGTCTTGCTCCTCAGCTCCCATGGGGAGGTGTGGCCTCCCCCTCCTGCTCTTGAAATGCTCCAGATCCTTCACACCAATGGCTGCCTCCTCCAGGACACCTGCCCTGATTTCCCTTCCTCCCTCCTCAAACCTCTCATGAACTCCTCTATTTCCCTCTTCCTTGTGTATCTGTCTTGTCCTGCTCAGACTGCAGCTCACTGAAGGCAAGAAGTGCATGCCTGGACTGGCACAAAACACAAAAGGCACTCACTCATCTTTGGGTACCCAGGCTCTGATACTGAGACAGGCTCTCTTCCTTCCATAAAATAAACTGTTGAATGAAGAAGTCTCTGACATGGTCTCAGAGAACTACATGGTTCAGACCCTCCCTAGGAAGGTGTTAATATGATTCATCTACAGGAAGAGAAAACCAGTGACGCTCCTCGAGGAAGTCTTAGGCCCCGTGGTCCCTTACATGGGAACCACCAATTCAATGAGTCACCCAATAGGGACGGCCCCCTCACAGAGGTAGGGTCGGGGCAAGGGTGACCCTTGTGAGGTTATGGATGAGGAGAGCAGCTCTGCAGACAAGCAGAGGGAACAGAACAGTCAGAGACAATCCAGACACCCCCCTGGCAGATCTCGAATGCTCTCAGTACCAGGTCTTCTGGCTCCAGCCACGCCGACTCTGCACCAGACCCGTTCTGAATCAGAGAGAACCCCGACCTTATATCAGGGACAGTGACGAGAAGATAACCAAATGAATCCAGGCGGATCTGGGCCCCTGTCCTATCTGGCCACCATCTCCCCTTTCTTCATCCATAAAATCGGAAGGCTGAATGCTTTCAGAAGTCTCTATGATCCCATAAATGTTTGTACCCCAAGAAATAGGATAAACCGATCAGACCAAATATCAGATTAATTCTTTAGAAGGAAAAGAATAACTTTAATACATATTAGCCAAAAGCATGTTCAGCCTATTGGAGGTGAAAGGGAAAAGGAAACTTCAGAAGTTTCTGGCATGAAGAAACCATTAAATGCCAATAAAAAGTCACTGTTGGCCTCCTCCCTCTGGTGTTCCAGTGGTGTGGACCACCCACTTCTTGCAAGTTTCTAATAAAGAAACCTTTCTGCTTCAAAAAAAAAATAAATAAATAAAATGTCACTGTTCAGTCAGGAATCGGGTTCCTACCCAACTCAGAAGCTGGTGGCAGGGCAGAGACATGCTCTAGCAGAGCCTCTGACAACTCTGTTTACTCTCCCTACCACTTACCACTTTCCTACACAGGAAAAATCACAAAACAATGGGCTTTCACTTCTCAAGCAAAAGGGTCTGTTAAAAATTAGCTTCTTTTTTCCTACTAATATTTTAATTCTCCATCTCCCCCCCCTTTTCAGTTCCAAATTCTCTTCTTCCATCCTTTTCCCCAGAGAAAGTGAGAAAAATAAAAGCCACGACAAACATGTGTAGACAAACAAATCTCCACATTAGCCACGTTCTAAGAACTGACACACAGAAGGACAAGGGTCTCCCTTTAAAGAAGCCACTGGGTAGTCAAAGAATTACGCCAATGACGAGACCACTGCTCACACCATTCGGGGCCTCCTCAAGAGGCACTCCCTTCAGAGCTGACAGTATTTTTTTAACATCTCAAACAGCAGTAAATTTTTGTTCTTGGGTGTTAGATGAAATTTCTGACATCAGAGTACTGGGATCAGCTGAGTGGTAGCAGCAGGTAGTTTACTGGGCAGAGGTAAGCGCTATGAGACTACACAGCTCATACACGGACTCTGAAAGCAATTTGAAAATGGGCTCTGGATGAGGGAAGGTGAAGGGTCGTGCATGACCCAGTCTGCTGACCTGACCATGTCTCTACAAACAACAGGAAGGCCAGAGGGGTAGGTCTGAGATACCCATAGGACAGGCAGGTGGGGCGCTATGGTGAATGCTGCCTGGAGAAGTGCTTATATCCAGCCCACTCGTGTGTCCAAGCAGAGACAGTGGCAGAGGTGCTGTTCCAGAGGGGCAGAAGCCCAGATGCAGAAGACTCTGCCTCTCAAAGCTGGAAGGTAATTCAAACCAAGGCCTGGCTCCTCTCTGAAGTGAAGCTGAAGCAAAGCCAGCCTCTCTTATCTAAGAATGCCATCTTGGCAGAGGGCACAAACCTTCACAGAAGCGCCACTCCTCTACCTGGAGGGAGCCCATCTCGAGGGGTTTGCAAATTGAACCCTGTTCTTGTGCCCCACTCAGAAAAGCCCAAAGGCAGTGAATCAGCTTTGTCACAGTAACAGCATTCCTTTCAAGATTCCACTTATTTTGGACAAAAGCTCAGGCTACCCTCCCCATCTGGGCGATTTTAATGAAAATGTAGAAGTGAGCTGGTCACCTCCCCCTAGGACCTCCTCACAGTTGCAAGCACTCGGCCCATACAGGCAGGTTCACCCAGGTATGCAGTCTGTTGCCCCTCCCCCCCCACTATTCCCAGCCTTTGTCACTGGGGCTTGGTTGCACTTTTTCCTTTTTAAATGAAGCTACTGAGAGATATCTGGACAGTGGTTCTCTCCCTTTCCTCTTGTGTATCTGATGGTAGCAAACAATATTCCTCAACCGGCCCACAAATCCAGGCAAATGCAGCTTTGGAGGCAGATGAGGACTTAATGGTGAGAACTCTTATATTTACAATCTGAAACACTGTGATGGCACGGAAAGACATAGGAGAAATATGTGTGAAGAGAGTTTGGAAGAAAGCCTACACACTGTTCTCAATTTCCATGGATTTGACAAAGCCGTCAAAAGCGAGTAAGGAGCTCAAAGTATATGAGAAAGGCATGGATGAGCCGAGCTGCAGAGACAGCAGCAGAAGGAGGACGAACCAAAAACCGTCAGCAGAAGCACTTCATCATCTGAGCGAACTATTATGTTGAAAAGATGAATCCAAATTATTTCCAGATTTTTAAAAGTTCAAAGACCAGTTGAGGAACCTTGCTTGTTATCATCAGATACACGAGAGGAAAGGGAGAGAACCACTGTCCAGATATCTCTCAGTAGCCTCAATAAAAAAGAAAGAGGTGCAACCAAGCACCAGTGATAAAGGCTGGATGAGGTGGGTGGGAGAGGAGCAACAGACGGCACACCTGGGTGAACCTGCCCCTACAGGGCAGTGTGCTATTATTCATTCCATAACTGTTTACTATTCAGGTACAGGATTTAATATGTCTGCATGTTAATACATTTTATGACTTGTGTGCCAAGGTATTATTTTGTGTATGCCTTTGTTATATAGGCTAAGTGAAATGGGTGGTAGGTAGGGGCAAAATAACAATATTTTTATAAAAATCACTTTGGTCTGTAAGTCCGCTTACACAAAGCAAGAACTGTCTGTATAGAGGGGAAAAAAAGGAGGGAGAAAGAACTAGCGACTAGGTAGATAAATGCCAGCTGGGTGACACAGTAGATAAAGTGACAGGCCTGGAATCAAGAAGACTTGAGTTCAAATCCAGCCTTGGACAATTATTAGCTGTCACTGGGAAAGTAACTTAACCTTGTTTGCCTCAGTTTCCTCAAATGCAAAATGAGCTGCAGAAGGAAATGGCAAACCAGTCTAGTACCTCTGCCAAGAAAACCCCAAAAAGGGTCACAAAGAGTCAGACATGACTGAAATGAGTGAAAAGCAAGATAACCTGAAATGGGTAACACATTTTAAAGAGTGATCTTCAAAGGAGATCTCTGAGCGCCAGTCCATAGCAGCGATAAGAAGTCAGGGGCTTTTAGTGCCTGTGAGATGAGAAGAGAAAACGGATTCTGCATCATTTGTCATTGACCCTATTTACCATGAATTGTCTTTGTCCTGTAACTAAGTCATGGCTCTTTGTCTCTGAACTTAGTGGAGAAATTCAACTGGCCTGTGATGAGTTAAGTTCAGAAATCCAGTTCACCTGCTAATCACTATTCTATTCTCGCCTCAAGGAACTCTGCTGTTCTTGGGGGACAAAGGTGGAACAACAGGGAGCTGGGTCTAGTTATCTAAACATCACCAAACTATCCTTCAAAGATATCTGGTGTTTTATGCAAAAGAAGTTTGGCCCACAATCTTTTAATCTAGCAGGCAGCCTCAAACATGGAATACTTCTTAGTCACAGAAGAGGAGGGGGGCCCAATGCTAGCCCTTCATGTCTAACTTCCAACCAATCATACTGTCTCTCATGTCTCAGTCCCATGATGTCACCTACTGCATTCTTTGTTCTAACCTTATAAAAATGAGTTAAATCTTCATTTCAAGGTGTTGCCTTAAGAGCCATGGACCATTCTCATTGCCAGATTTACACCTTGCTAATAAAATGTTATCTTGCTCAGAGAGAAGCTTCAGCAGTTTTACTAGCAAGGGCATGAGGGATAATCATCTTGAGGTGGGAACTAGATTCTTAATGAGAACCAAGACAAAAGAAGAGTTAGTCAGTCAATAAATATTTATTAAATGCCTATGCCAGGCACTGTGTTAAGGATTGGGGATACAAAGAAAAGCAAGACAGTCCAGTCTATGCCCTCAATGAGTTCCTAGTCTACCAGAAGAGGCAACATGCAAATAAGTATCAGCAAATAATCAGCAGAGGGAAGACATTATAATTTAAAGGGAATGAGAAAAACTTACCCTAGAACATGGGAGTTTAGGTAGAACTTCAATGAATCCAGGAGGCAGAGATGAGGAGAGACAAGTGTTTCATACATTTGAGAGTCAGCAAAAGTGATCAGAATTAGAAGATAGAAGGTCTTCTTTAAAGAACAGCAAGAGGGGAGGGTCACTGGATCAAAGAGCATGTGTCAAGGAGTAAGGAGAAGGAAGAAGGGAAAGGTAATTGGCAGTGAGGGAAACAGATTCTAAAAGGCTTTGAATGCTAAACAGGATATTTGATCCTAGAGACCAAAGGAAACTTATTGAGCAGATGGGGTCCCATGGTTGGACCTGTACTTCTAAGAAATCACTTAAGTGACCAAATGGAGAACATACTATAGTGGGAAGAGACCTGAAGCAGGTTGATCTCAGACCTCCCAAAAGGTTACTGTGATAATCTAAGTCTGAAGTAATGAAGGTTTGCACCAGGACAGGGGCAGTGTCAAGGAAGAGAAAGGGGGGGGGGGGGGCTTACTGAAGAGATGCTGTAGAGGTGAAATTAACACAAGAGATATTATAGAAGTGAAATCCACAAGAGATGCTGCAGAGGTGAAATCAACAGAAGAGGTATTACAGAAGTGAAATCCACAGGAGATGCTACAGAGGTGAAATCCACACAAGAGATATTACAGAAATGAAATCCACCAGAGATGCTACAGAGGTGAAATGAAGACAAGAGATGCAACAGAGGTGAAATCTACACAGGAGATACTCTAGAAGTGAAATCCACCAGAGGCTGGAGAGGTGAAATTAACAGGCCTTGAAGACAGCTTGGATAGGGGAGTGAGAGTAGGGACTCAAGCAAGCCTTGGTGAGGAGGAGGAGGATGGTGGCAGAGGACACTAAAAATGAATGGAAGTGTGTTAATAACTGCACAGAAATTCCTGAAAGCCAAAAGGAAGGGCCGGGCAAAGCTGGAGTGAGACATGGAGAGGCAGGATTGAGGTAGATGGAAGAATAGGCAGTGGAGGCTGAGGGGGGGAAGTAAGGCTTACTCTGAGACAACTGGGATAAGCAGTTATCACTGGAAATAGAATAAGAGGGGACAGAAGCTTCTGAACCACCAGTAATGAGTCTGGGCAGAATAGTAATACATGGGAGCAGCTCTGCTGATGAAGGATGACTGGAATGATCTCTCTCCACCCTTCAGAATTCCAAAATTCCCTCCAAGCTCAGCTTGGATACTACCGTCTGCATGAAGCCCCTGGTTCTTTCAGCTGCCGGGGACCTTGTATTTAGAGCATCCTTGTACATGTACCTGCTGCCTCCTCCAACAGAATACAAGCTTCATGAGAACAGAGAGGGTTTCTTTTTGTCTTTTTATCCCCAATATCTGGCATACAGTAGGTACTTACTTGACAAGAAAGACCAATCTGAAGCCAAATTGTAGAAGGCAAAGACTAGAAGAAGCAAGATTTATTAAGAATGTATTATAACCTATATAAACACAATTAAGAATACTTTTCATAATGTTCAATCATTCATTTCAATACTTTTCATTTATTCACACTTCAAATAAAAACAGGTCTAAACAACCAGAGAAATAGTAACGACTCATGGGGAGGTAGGCCAAGCCAATATAATAAAAATAACAACACTACCTAAATTAATTTACTTATTCAGTGCCACACCAATTAAACTACCAAAGAACTATTTCATAGAGCTGAGAAAATAATAAAAATCCATCCAGTGGAACAAAAGGCCAGGAATTATTATGGGAATCAATGAAAGCAAAAGTGAAGGAAGGCAACCTAGAAGTACCAGATCGTTGGTACCAGCTGATACAGAGTGGGGGAGCAGTGGAATAGATTGGGTACACAACACACACAAAACCCAAAGGCCTCAGCAAATAGGGCAAGAACTCAACACTTGACAAAAACTGCTGGAAAAACTAAAAATCAGGCAGAAACTATAGATGTAGACCAACATCTTGCACCACACACCTGAAAAGGTCAACATGAGTGTATGAATTAGATATGAAAGGTGATATCATAAGCAAGTCTGTGGCACATGGAAGAAATTATGTGTCAGATCTATGGATGAAGGAAAAGCTCATGACCAAACAAGAGACAGAAAGGATCACTGGAAGCAAAATGGATCATTTTGATCACATGACACGAACAGAGTTTTGCACAAACAAAACCAACGCAGTCAAAAGTAAAAGGAAATTGGGGGCGGGGGAGAGGTTTATTGTAAGTTTCGCTAATAAAGGTCTCATTTCTCAAATATATGGGGAACTGAGCCAAGTATGAAAAAAAAGAGCCACAATCCACCTGATAAATGCTGATCCAAACTCTGATTGATAAATGGTTAATGCTCTAAATCACCAATAACTACAGAAATGCAAATCAAAGTAACTCAGAGGCACTGCCTCACACCCATCACACCCATTGGATTAGCCGACACAACCACAGAGGAAGATACCAAAGGCCTGAGGTGGAGGGGATGTGGGAAGAGCACCCTCATCAGCGGGTGGAGTTGAGCTGGTGCAGCCATTTTGGAGAACAAGGTAGAACCAGGCCCAATGGGCTGGCTATAAAACCGTGCACCCCCTTGGATCCAATAATATCAGTATTAGACCTTTACCCCAGAGAGACCAAAGACAAAGGAAAATGACCCATAGGCACAAAAATAAAGCGGGTCTTTTGGTGGGGACAAAAAATCCAGACACGGAGCGGACACTGGCTGACTGGGGAACGGCTGAACAAATCATGGCATATGAATGTTCTAAGCAACGAGGAGCAGGATGGTCTCAGAAAGCCCTGGGGAGACCCATGTGAACGGACGCAAAGGGAAGGGAGCAGACTTGGGAGAGTCTTGTACACGCTCACAGCAACACTGCATGATGATCCCCTGTGAATGGCGGAGCTGCTCCAGAGCCAGCTCATGTGCTGTCTCTTCAAGAGCAGAAGGCAGGTGGCAGCCTGAGCCCCCAAAGTGAAGTATTCCTGTCTGTATCCCTGTGCTCACGTGCTCGTAGTATTACCAAGACCCCCCTGCTCCTGGCTAACACTAGCACAGCACTCACTGGCCTGTAGGTTTGCAAAGCACTGTGGATATTTGATCCTCAAAACAAGCCTGAGAAGAAGGTGTTAGTGCTATTATCACCCCCAGTTTACAGGTGGGGAAACTAAGACAGAGGTTAAAGGTGAGAGACTCGAGGGGATCAGAAAATCAAGTGATGGTGGGAAGGGAGCAGATCATACAACTCCATCTTGTGACTCAATTCTGGAGCCGGCTCAGTTCCCTGCCTATTAAATGATGGGTCTGGTCTAATTTGTCGTTTGAGGAAACTTGACTCTATTGTAGGAATCGTCAGAAACATCACTGCTTTGTTTTAATTTAGGCCTTTGTGGCTGGGAAACTGGACCGTCTCTACTGGCTACTTAGAGAACCTTGACTAGGGATCTAGGTTACATTAACCAGAAACCCACCCAGACCCTAGGATCTCAAAGGATCCAAACATCTGCTCTGAAAACTGGCCCCATCGTGCTCCGCCACGTTCTTCTGACCGAGCGCCGACAGATGAGAAGAAGGGGCACCTCTTTCTGATTTCAGGGAACTGCTCTTGCTCACTCCTCCCCTCCTAACTTAGAAAGTCCCTTGATTTTCCTTTAATTAGAAACCAGACGACCTAATTCTCTATGCTGGTGAGTTAGTTTCTTTTCATAAGTGGGTCTTACCTGATTGTTTTTAACGTATACAAATCTACACCCCCCATACCCAGGGTGTGAGGCCAAGGGGAGGAGGCCCGGCCCCCGCGTGTCACTCACTCGGCATGTTTCGCTTGATAAATCGATACATTCAGAAGCTCAAACCTTTGTCTCCTCAGTCATTTCATCTTTCACCTGCAACAAAAGACTCGCCTGTGGCCACACAACTATTAAGTGTCTGAAGCTGAGCTGGAGCTCGGGTCTTCCTGACTCCAAGCACCACCAATTATAATTATTAACGTTATTAAAATTTCCATTTCAAACCTCATTAGAATCAAAATTAGGATCTGCCGTTGGTGGTTTGTGTAATATTAGTAACGCAATCTGAGAACTCGCTAAAGCGCGTTAGGAAGATTCTCGAGCAAACGGACGAGGCCAGTGAAACGCTGTGGCCCAGACCAGCACTTCTTCACACGAGGGTCTTGACCTCCTATGGGGTCACAAGCCACAGTTTAAGAAGCGCTGAAAGGGTCTCGACTGCAAAGAGTCCAGAGCGCTCAGCCTGGACAATCTAAGTCTCGGGCTGTCTCTGAGTTCTTTGGAAGATCTTCAAAAACGGTGATTTATAACAAAGACCGGGGCTAACGGGGCAATGATCTTCCCTCGCTGACCTGCCTGGGCAGGGATGTTTTCTATGCTGCTTTAGAAACCGACGGATTTTGTTGGTCGTATGAAATAATAACCCATTACAAATCAACGCAGAGCTTGTTTTACTCCACAATGGATAATTTTTTAATTACGGCATTTCCTAAAGTGATCCTCAGCAACTCTTCTCCAGAGGGGCCCTTGAATAACGAGCCAGTTGGGAGCCACGGGGCTAGCAGACGCATTGAGAGGAACCTGAAACCCTGCAAAGCAGGCATCAGACCGGGTTGTCTTGGAGGTCCGTCGGGAACTCTTCTCTTCCTCTTGGCTTTCCTACTTCCTGCTCCTGTCCCTGAAGGCCTCAGTCACTTGGGGCCATCCCCTTGGGTTTCCCAAGGGTGATTCTACCACCCCACTCAATGCTTGTTGTTGAAACAGTAATTGGAAGCGTAGGCCGGCTTCGCCTGTGTTCTCTCAGGGCCGGCGGAGCAGCCATCCGAGCGGAGAGCTCCACAAGGACGCTGGCCTCCCAGAAAAGGTCAAGAGCAACAAACACCAACAGGAAATGAGAGGGGACTGGCTTCCTCTCAGACCTTTCTAGGAAAGTTTCTTCCATAAAATGTTTTCACATACATTGAACTGGGATACTATAGAGTAGTCCTTGCATCACTAGTACGAATAAACAAAAATAGATTTTTACAAAATCTTAAGCAATTGATAAACTAACATCACAAGTCAGACAGAAATATTAAAAAAAACAAGCTGCTGTTCGGGACGGAGTGGCGCCGGAGGTAGACTCCCTGTCTCCCTGCCAACGCAGGCCGGCACCGTGGACTCCACGGTGTCTCGAGATGGCCAGGACGAGATCTTCCTGACTCTGTGCTCAGGGCTCTACCCTATATCCTATGCTTCACAGGACACGAAACATTAAAATTCACATTTTCTTCCTGCTAGAAAATATTTTTCTTTGTAAAGTACAAATTGTAAACAAACCAACACAATGGAAGAAGTCCCAATGGAATGGACTAGGGATTTCTCATTCCCATAATGAGGTTAAACTTCTTCCCTATGACTTTCCTCCTGAGTCTCTAAAACTGAAAACTGGCACTGGCTCAAGAGAACATAAAAGATGGACGGGCCCTCACACGCAGGAGGGCACAGCAGCCGTTCCAAGGTGGGACCAGAGGGGGAGCCACCACTAACTAGGCCAGGTCACATCCCGATGGATGGACTCTCCAGGCTCCGAGGCCTTCCAAGGGCCTTAAGCTAAGATGGAAAGGAAAAGGTTCCTCAGAAAGGCCCAGCAATCCGGGCTCTGCTCCAACTCTGAGGGTTCACAGGTGGCTTGTGGGCCACCCTACACTTCCACCTCCCATCACCAGAAGGGCCTCCGGAAGAAGCCCTGACTAGACAAGAAGGGAGAAGGCCCCACTTGCCCCACAAACTCTGATCTCCTCTGATGTTCCTGGGGTGAAGCGTATAAGTGGACACGTTACTGAAAAGAAGGGAGAACATCATTGCCCGCTGGTGTCACGAGCAGCAGCAGACACTAGCTGGTCTTTAAAAGTGCCTTCACAGTAAGAGAAGGCCACCCAAGGTGTGCCACAAACCAGCCTCAAACGGACTTTAAAGCCTCCAATCAGTGGCTAACCCTGACCAAACAGCTGTGCCAGACTAACCTTTCTTTCCTGGCAAAGCAACCAAGCCTAGAGACAGAAGGGGAATGAGTGTTTATATGATGCCCACCAGGAGCCAGGCACCTCCCACCCCCCAGTATCAGCAGAGTGGATCTTTACAACATCCCTGGAAGGTGGAAGCCATCACTGCCACCCTCACTTTACAAATGAAGAGGCTCAGCCTGGATGGTCTCTACTGGCGGGCCCCAGAATCTATGGGAGCCGTTTCCTATTCTCATCATGGTGGGCTGATGTCACACAAAGCTGGGAGTGGAGCTGGGCCTGAGTGACGGCCAGCATCCAAAGAGGCCTCGCAGGATGGAGAATCAGGCTGCCCCGGACACTCACTGAGGGTAACTAGCAGTCTTACACTTGGGCGCACTCACTCCCAGTCCCTTTGAGTCAGCAAAGGGGTAAGGTCGATAAGGAAGCTTCTAGGACAAATGACAGGACAAGGCCAGAGCTCTTGTCATACAAGGAGAAGTGGAGAAAAGAAGTTTAACCTAAAGAAGATCTGGGAAGGAGGAGGGGGAGCCAGGGCACAGACAAGTTCAGCTGAGCTGGGGGCACTGGGAGAGGATTTAAAAGAGGTGAAAGGAGGAGTGATGCCAGGAAAACTTCCCCAGCAATGAGGGGGGGAAAGTGGCCCCACAGCCTGCCTCTCCCTCCCAGGAGGCCCTGACTGAGGAGGGCCATGCTGGGCATGCCCAGATTCTGTTCACACATGGTGGGCATTAGAGGCTTTGGGTTCCCTAAGGCCGCAAAGCCGGATCAGGGTTTGGCCTGCCTGGAAAAGGAAAAGGCAAGCTGGCTTCTTGGGGTATACTGGGCTTCATCCCCTCTTATTAACCTCTTGGGGTACACTCCCAGCAGATCTTTGGGTTAAAGGGTATAGATAGATCCGTCCCCTTCTGGGCATAACTCTGAACTACTTTACAGAGAGTTATCAAGAACTTGTGAAATGCCTAATGCAGGCAAGGGAGGGCGCCAAGATGCCAAGAATACAGTGTCCCTGCTTTCAAAAACAAGCACAGACCCAGTAAAACAGCTGGGAAGTGGGTGCAGAGAGGCAGGAAATGCCCGGCCTGGCCCCCCCCCCACCTCAGCTCCCTCCCTGAGGCCTCCTGGAAGGGCTCCCTCTTTCTGTTTCATTCCAAGAGGAAGCAGAGGGACAAACCCCAAGTCCTGCACTCTGGGAACCTGAGCGCTGAAGGGAGACGAGGTGGAACTTGCTGAGTAAATACGGAACTGTTTGGGGGAAGGCGCAGCGCCAAAGCTGCCCCGTGGGTGACCCAGGGGTCAGGGACTCAGCCCCCACCCCCAGGCTCTAGGCCCCTCCCCACCTTGGAATCAATGATCCCCATGACCCTTCAAGCCCTGGGACCCAGGCCCTGACCAGAGTCCTGAGAGAGGCCGGGGCACAGAGGAGTTGGGGGGGAGGAGAGTGGACAGACATCCTGAGAAGCTCCACGGGAGTCGCGTAGGGCAGGCTGGGCTTCGGAACCCCACCCCCAATTCTGCCCACTCCCTGTGAGAAGCTAAGACCGGCTTAGGTCAGCCCTTGCCCGGGCCCAGGTCAGGGTAACTGAGCAGGGTTAAGTGACTGGCCCAGGGTCTCACAGCCAGCGCCTGCCGCCCGCCCCCCCCCCCGGTGGAGACAAGCCCCGTCTGTCTTTAACACAGTTAAAAACAATCACAAATTCATAAATGAGCTAAAAGATCCCTCTCTGGGGGTGGGCAGTCGGAGAAGGCCTGGGTTCAAGTCCTGTCTGAGATGGCTACAGCCTCTGAGCTCCGGGGCAGGCAGCGGCTCCCCTGGGGTCAGGGCGTGGGAGAGCCGGGCGTCCCAATCCCTGCGTCTCCCCCCGCACGAGGATGCCCACGGGGGGAGGGTTTCCGACAAGGAGCAGGGTCTCCAGCCTCTCTGCTCTGTGAGATCAGCCAAAGCTGGCCCCGGCCCTTCCCCCTCTGGGCCTCAGTTTCCCTGCCTGTAAAATGAGGGGGCAGGCCCGCCGTTAGTTTCGGCGGGGGCATTCGAGGGGCCCTGGGGACTCTGCCTAAAGCCCTAAGCCCCAGGAGCAGACAAACCCAGATGACCGGAAGAGCCCGCCCCCACCCAAACCCCGGCTCTCCAAACCCCTTTACGCAAGTGCGAGAGTAAACGACGTTTACACCCGGTAAGAACCCACCGCGGCGCATGCGCGTTCCCTAAAGGAGGTCATCGCCGCTCACTACGCCGCGGCCCCGCCGTCCCCAACGCGCATGCCTAAGACTCCGAGTCGTTAGCCCTCCCCACTCACCGCCCCGGGCGCATGTGCACTAGGGCAGAGGAGCTAATTTCTCCCCTTCCCCCTCCCCCTCCGCCCTTTCCCCCGCCGCGGGCTCACCATGTACCAGGTCCCCAGGATGATGGTCCCGGTGCGGACATGGCAGCAGCCGCAGCACCAGGTGCTGTAAAATCGGTCCCCGCGGCTCCGTTTGAACGTCATGGGCGCGGTCGGTCGGCTGATCGGCCTCACACCAAAGGGCCGGCTTTCCTGCTGTCTAACTACCCGACAACCTCAGCCTCTCGGGCTCCTCTGCCTCCGGCGCGAGCAGCTCCGCAGGCCGCCTCCTCCTCCGGCCCAGCCCCGCCCCCAAACCAACGGGGCGCCTGCGCACCGGGCAGCCGCGAGGCCCCGCCCTCCGGCCCTGCCGCTAGGCCAGGGCCCGACCAACGGGATGTGGGAAGGCAGGGGGCGGGACCCGCGCGTCTCGCCCAATCAAGGGAGGCCTCCGGTACCCCGCTCCCCTCCCCCGTCCTTTGAGCTGGCGTAGCGAGGCAATGGCGGCCCGTCTGAGTACGTGGAGGGTGCTGGGTGTCTCCGGGGAAGGGGGTGGGATTAACCCGACTGCCCCGAGGTCAGGCCTTCTCCCGTTCCCGAACCCTGGGGACCCAAGCAGAGAGGAACTTGGGCTGGGGATGGACCGTGGAGAGATAGGAGGGCCCCCAGAGGCGGGTGGCGTGGCGAGGCGAGACTGCCCTTGGGAGGGGGGAGAAGGCGCATGATCGTGGGCGGAACCTGGGTGTGGTGGCGTCACTTGGTCCCGCCTCCCGGGGCGTGGCCTAGGAAGCACGCGTTGACAATAACACGGAGGGTGACGTCAGCGTTTCCCAGATGTAATTGAGGCCGGAAAGCACTGGGCGGTGCTGGGCCTCAGTGTCGGATGACGGGCCCCACCTCCAAGGCTCATCACCCCTGAGGATCCAAGAGGTCTCATTTGTGGCCCAGCTGCGGCCCTGTGCGCTCCCTCACAGTTCCCAGGCGGCTGCTTGAACAAGAAGAGCTATCCTGGATGTCTGAAATGCCTGGACCTTCCCAGAGGGCTGACCCTGGCTGGACTGGATGCCCCTGGACCTTCCCTGGCCGCTGTCACTGGACTGGATGCCCCTCGGACCTTCCCGGCCTCAGATCCTGGACTGGACGCCCCCTGGACCTTCCCAGAGCGCTGACCTTGGACTGGTCGCCCCTGACTTTCCCAGAGGGCTGACCCTGGACTGGATGCCCCCGGACCTTTCCTGGCCGTTGTCCCTGGACTGGATGCCCCCCCAGACCTTCCCGGCCTCAGATCCTGGACTGGACACCCCCTGGACCTTTCCAGAGCACTGTCCCTGTACCAGAGGTCCCCTGCCCTGGACCTTTTCTGGCCGCTGCCCCTGAACCAGACAACTCGGACTTTCCCAGAGTGCTGTCTCTGGACTGGATGCCCTGGACCTTCCCTGGCCACTGACCCTAGATTGGACCTCCCCCAGACCTTCCCGGGCAGCAGCTCCTAGGACCAAGATCACCATCTTCCTTAACCACATCTGTACCTTAGGGGGTGGGGATGGGGAGGCCAGATCTTGCCAGGATAAGACCTGAGTTTACTTTCCATTCCTGAGTCTTCACATCTGTTCTCCTGTTTTCCTGAAGGTAAAAGTCTGGGCAGGGCTTCAGGCTGGAGAGGAACTTCAGGGTTTTCCATCTCCTGTGACTTCCTGTATTTTGCAGGGTTTTCTTTGGTCACAAAGCACCTCCTGAGACCCAGCCTAGGCTGACTGCCCCTGTGGTCATAGAAGGTGATTTTGGTAAAAGGGGAAAGAATTAAAAAGTGACGACTAACAGCCATTATTCCCAAAGATGTTTGCCCCCTCACCCCCCAGGCTCAAGTGTGGGGATCCTCTGGCAGAGCCTGTCCTCCCTCCCCTCCCCCAGAACCCCATCTTAGCCTGCTGTGTTCTCTAAACTGGCACTTGCTTGTGGTGCTCCCAGCTGTGGGGCGTTGCTGCCAGCCTCTGGCATGGCCAGGAAAGTCTTCTGTTTCAAGGTACAGAACCTCTCAGGGCGCCCCACTCAGGTGGCTCTCAACCTCTGCCCTTTCAGCCTTGAGAATTTGTTGTCCAGAACTGGGGCTTATTCCCCTTAGAGGCCATATAGCATTGGCCGCTTCTCTGAGCCTCTGTTTTCTCATCTATAAAATGGGACTGGTGAAATAGCGGCCCTTCAAGGGATATAGAAGCCCCTTGTAAACAGTTAAGCTTCTATAAATGTTGGGCATGTGTGTGGAGAGTGCAGAAATGTGTTCCCCTTCTTTCCTTTTGAATAAAGAGAATGTAAAATGCATCTTCTCCCCCTACCCCCTCCACCCTATGCATCATGAAGACTGGGGCCTGCTCAAGGTCACCAGGGCACTGAACTCAACTCCGAAGCCAAGTCCAGGATGCCAGCCAGAGGTGATGTCCCCTCAAGCTTGCTGTTTCCCATTCCTTGGCCTTTGAGGAAGAGAGTCATTGAGGGGCACTAAGGGGCACAGAGCACCTACCTGAAAGAGAACCTGAGTTCAGATCCACCCTCAGACATTTCCTGGACGTGTAACCCTGGGCAGGTCACTTCACCTCTCCGGCTGCCCAAGTTTATTCCTCATATGTTAATGGGGTGTGTGTGTGATAATAGCATGTGCCTCCCAGGGTGGTTGTGAGCATCTGTGAAATGGCAATTGTAAAGTGCTGTAGGAGTGTGGCTGTCCTTCTACCAACTCCTTCCTGATGGAAGGGGAGGGCTAGGCAGCTCAGCAGGGAGGCCTGGGCCAAGAGGGGCCACAGCCTCAGGAGCCCCTGCTTCCATCGTCCCTCTCTTGGGAGGGAATCCAACTGCAAGTTGCAGGTGCAGGCCTGGGGGTTTCCTTAAACAGGTCCTTGTAATAAAGAGGTCTAGTCCTTGATCATTTTGCTGGAATGGAGAGATTGGGAAGGGCCAAAGAGGCCAGGGAGAGATGTGTCCGTTGGTCAGAGGGTGTCCATTGGTCAGAGTGGGATTTCTGCCTGGGGGCTCTGAGGGAGTCATTGGATTTGATCGCTTCCTGGGGCAGGGAGAATGTTCCCCTCAGATCCCAAACCCCTGGGACTCTGAGCCCCAGATCCTTGGGAATGCTTAAGCAGAGCCCACTTGTGTATGTCACACACACACACACACACACACACACACACACACACACGCACGCACACACACACCCTCTGCCCCGGGCACACATGCTGAAGAAGAGGAGCAGCAAGGAATGGGGGACCTGGTGGCAGGTGGGAGGCGAGCCCCTCATCACAAACCCTTCCTGACAGGTGGAGATGAGGGTTCCTGTGGACCCTGCTCAGGTCCTGGCACTCTCTGCCCCTCTCCCTTCAGGACTTGGCCTGTGTGTTTTCTAGATGTTTTTAGAACAGTTGCAGAGGAGAGCTTGGCTCTTCTTGAACCTCGCTATTTCTTGATGTGTTGGCTGCTAGGGGAACCGCAGTGCACAGAGCCCTGGACTTGGAATCAGGAAGTCTTGAGTTGGAATTCCACCTTAGACGCTGTGACCTTGGGCGAATCACATAACCACTGTCAGCCTCGGTTTTTCCACCTGTAGAATTGAGACAATAGCAGCACCTACTACAGCAGTTAGCACAGTTCCGGTACCCAGCAGGTGCTTAATGCTTGTTTCCTTGGGTTGCGCATTCTTTCTGTGGTCTGAGGCCGGGGCTCCCTCCCAGGCCGGATGCTCCACGTTCTTCGTTCATACGCGACTTTAAAAACTAAGGGGCATGAGGGGGGCAGAACCAGGAGAACGTTGTACAAAGTGACAGCCGTTGTTTTGAGAGACTTAACCCTTCTCAGCAATGCCAAAGAGCACGTGATGGAAAGTGCCGGTCACATTCACAGGGGAAAAAACAAAACAGCTATGGAGTCAGAACAGAGAATGAAGCAGACTATTTCCTTTTTTTGTTTTATTTTGTTTTTTTTTTTCTCATGGTTTTCCCTATTTATTGTGAAAATGTATTTCATAGGAATGTATGTGTGGAGCCCATATCAGATTGTAAGTTGTCTTGGGGACGGAAGGGAAGAAAATTTAAAACTTATAGATGTGATGAAAATTAAAAATAAATAATTAAAAAAAAATAAAACTAAGGGGCAGCTAGGTGGCACAGTGAATAGAGTACCAGCCCTGGAGTCTGTATCAGCAATGTAGCATTCACAAAGCCTACAGTAACTATAAGTATGCTGATTTGGTTATTAATCACAAAATGTAACAGGCTCTCTACATGAGAAGTATAGTCAGAGCATTTATTCAAGTACCCGAAGACTGAGTCCCAAAACCAGAAAGTCAAAGCCAACATAGTAGTTATGAAGTTGGCACGTGCAGTTAAAGCAGTAAATACCCACATTCTCAAGCCTTCAAAACAGGATGGGCGACTTCAGGCAAAGGTCCTCCTCTCCTCACAGCAACTGCTCAGCACTCAGGCAGCCTGGTGTCCAGAAGTTCCGGCCCCTCCGCAGTTCTCCTCCCTGGCAGTCCTCAGCAAGAGTCCTTAGCAGAGATTCTGACTGGCACAAAGAAAAAGGAGTTCATGCTGTTGCCACCGCCACCACTGCTGCTGCTGCCTCCAGTCACCAGCACAGATGGTAGCTTGGTTCTAGCGTTCTCTTGCTCCACCCCTTCCTGCTACATCAGCAAGTTCAAGGGGCATGGAAGATCTTTAAATTTCAATATCATTACAGAGTCAGAAGGACCTGAGTTCACATCTGGCCTCAGACACTTGACACAAAACTAGACGTGTGACCTTGGGCAAGTCACAACCCCAATTGCCCTGCCTTCCCCCCTCCAAAAAAAACACCTGACCAGTTTCCTCAATCAACCTGAATGTGTTTCTTGTTCAGCATCAGGCCAGTTCATCCAGTCACTTTCAAAGGCCTCAAAATTGATGAGGGCTTTTTAGGCATTTAGTTTAAAGCCTACAATTGAAGTGTCCAGACTTTGTCCACACCTAGTGAAAGCTGCTGTGTTCTCTGTGGTTAAGGCATGAGGGCGGCCTTGTGGGGCTGGCATGGCTGTTGAGGCAGGGCCCTACCCCTTTCCCAGAAGTTATCTGTGTCAGGGCAGGCCAGAACAGAAGGTGTCAGGTGATTGCAGTGAGGTTATGTCATGTTGGAGCCAAACCAGGGTTGCCCAACCCAGCTTCTTCCCTGCACTCTTGAACATTTGTAGCTTCCTTTCACTGTAAAAGAGTCCTAAAACAGCCCTTTTAAGAAAACATGCACACACTGCTGTGGATCCATCTGTGTTGGGGGTTCATGAAGGAGACTACCCAGCAGACCTTGTCCTTGTCTCAGACTTCAGCACCATCAGGGGCTGGGGAATAGAGGCAGACAGGTTCATAGTTCCAAGGAGACTGTGTGGTTGATTGTGAGGCTTCTAGATGCCTTTCCTGCCACCTTCCCCTGTTCCCAGAGTGGCAGTGGGAGGCTGAAGCCAGGCTAGCTGAGGACAGCCCCCAAAACTTATTCTCCTTGATGAGTTCCCAACTTTATTGACTTCAAAACTCTATCTCTGCTGCTGAACTATCTTGGATGTCTCCCTGCCCCTGGGTCCTCCTGCCCTTCTCTGCTCTCTGCTTCTCATGGAATATCCCTCTACAATTCCCACACCTTCTTTCATTGGTGAGTTCTTCCTCAGACTTTTGTAGAAAGGCCTAGGCCGGCTAACCTCACTTCTCCTTGGCCTGTTCCTTATTTTCTGGACCTGAAAACCACATCTCTATATTCAGTTCTATCATTCCCCACTCTTCATTTCCCTTGCTTTTCCATTTGAGAGGACTTGAGATTCCTTCCTCCCTCCCTCCCTTTCTCCCTCCCTCCCTTCCTTCCTTCCTTCCTTCTTCCCTCCTTCCTTCCTTCCCCCCTCCTTCCCTCCTTCCTTCCTTCCTTCCTTCCTTCCTCCCCCCCACCCTGCAGTGGTATAGTGGTCTGGTTCATGTTAACCTTTCCTTTAATGACGTCAAAGGCCACTCTTCCATACCTGTGCCTCCTAGAAGACCCAAGACCTTGTCCTCCCATCGGTCATGAGAAGTCCACCCATTACTCCTTACTTTCCCCTGATATATAAGGGCTACCAATGGACCTCCCACCCAGCCCTACTCCATGTGTCTGACCATAGGTCTTGCCCATCTTTTGTCCTTCACCTGGTTCCTCACCTACCTTGTGCTGCAACTACACACACACCTTCCACATCACCGGCCTTTGAGTGACCTTCAACTTTGGTTCTTCAGAAGCTTGTGTGATGCCCTGCCAGTTCATGAGTTCTAAATGTCTCCACTGGTTAGCCCATCGTGCCAGGGAAAACAGACCGCAGAATGCAAAAACGTTGAGAGTTTGGGTTTTTTCTTTCAAATATGATTTCTGAGCATTTCAGATGATCTCTGCAGATTGTCTTGACCCCTCTGATGTAACACTGGCCAACTTAAAAACAAAATGAAACAAAACTATTAAAGTCATACTTAAGCTGAATGTCAGGAAAAGCTTTCTGCTAGTAGGAAGCTGTGAGAGTGAGAAGGGCAGTCTTGAAGGGCTCTGAGTAGAGGTTGATGGCCCTTCCTTGGGGCAGTTGCAGAAGTAATTGCCATTCGGGTCTGAGATAGACTCACTGGGGGCTGAAGCCCCCCAGCTCTGACATTCCGAGTCTGGGAAAGTGCTTGTTTCTTCAATCCCAAATGATGGAATGGCCCAATCTAGGAATAATCCTGAGTAGGCTGCCCCAAACTTGCCCCGGAGCAGAACTCCATAGCTATTGCAAAAGCAGTGAGGGCTTTCTCTAAGATCCAGTTTGGTCCTAGAGGTGTCCCTGAAGGGTTGGGATGTCTCTCTTCTACTGCTATCCGCTCAGACCTCCGTTCTGAGTGTTCCTCACCATCGATAGCCTCCAAGGAATAGGAATAATGCCCCAGTTCTGTGTATCCACAACATCGACTAGCTTTTACATAGGGATTTATACTTTGAAGGTATATCTCAAACAGAAATGCAAATATTTTCCACCCAAAAAATCCTTGGGGGCGCTCTCTCCTTTATACCAACTGAGTCTCAAGAGAATGGACTCAGATTTGGCAGTTTCTACTTAACATTGGTCCCATCAAGTTTGTGTCCATGTGTGACGGTGTTGGGTGAATTCCATTCTCAGTTACTGTTGGGTTCTAGAGATTGCTCCTTGCCCCATGGAGCATCAGTGCTGGGTTGACTTCAAAACCCTCCATAGACTTGATTCTCAGAATCCTTGACCCTCAGACTCCACCCTTCCAGGACTCCAATTGTCTCACTTTTCTGACCTTTCAAAAGGAACTCACAAGGTTAAGACTTCTTCACTTTAAAAGCAAGAAGGAATGCTGAGGCAGTCCAAGACCTGATGGGCCCAGTGTTGGCCTCAGATGCAGAGAAGGCATGAGGCCTCTCCTTTTGCAGCTTTGTCTCTGCCTGGGTGCTGTCAGCAAGAAAGAAATCAACTGAAGACAAAGGAAAGGGTCCAAGGCCCTAGAAGGCCTCGTGGAGTCATCCTCAGTTCAAAAAGGGTGCCACTGACCTCCCGGTGAGCAGCCCAGCACTCACTAAAGAGGCACTTCCCTCACATGCCATTGTGGCTATCCCAAAAGGCTCCCAAATCTCACAAGAAAAATTTGCATTTACCAAGCTCTGGTCAGGTTTATAAGGATGGGACTCATTGGCCAGTCCCCCATTATACTATCCCCCCATTGAAGAATGCCGCAGTCATCGGCAAATTAGCAGGGGTGTATTTCATTTGCAATGAGCACAAACAAGGCCTATGATATGCCCCCTTGTCCCCTCTGATGCCAACACCCTCATGCAGGCCCCATCTCCACATGCCTGGACCATTGCGATAGCTGCAGGTGGGTCTGCCTGACTTTAGTGCCAACGAATATTTACAGTGCCCACAATCATGATAATGACCATGACTATAAGTATTGCATGATGTTTTATTGCAAAATATGCCAAACTCTCTAGATAGAAGATAGCACTGAAGGATTTGTTTAGATACCAGAAAACTGAATCCCAAAACCAGTAAATTGATTCCATCATAGTACCAAAGATATTCAGAAGCCATAATAATGCTGAGCCACAGCATCCTTTACCCTTCCCACAAATCAATACAAGATCAATATTTACTAGCAAAACACTGTGTCTCCTTGCCTGAACTCCTCTGTCCCCAACTGTCTGCCTAGCTCTCTACCAGCTTCCTGCGGGCTCTTCAGGGCAGAGTTTATCTTCACAGCAGGGGAGGTCTTCAAACTCCCCTGTTGGTCTATTAAAATGAAGGAAAGATCTTCAAACTCCCATTCCCACTGCAAGGCCTCAGTCTCTCCCCACTCCGGTACATCCTCCATTCAGCCACGAAAAGGATATTCCTAAAATAAAGCTCTGACACCCTAATCAATAAATTGCTATTATCTCCAGTTAGCTAAGGTCCTTGCCTTGACTAGATCTGGAGAATGATCAGAAGTACATATTTGATTACTTCAGTAACCAAAAGTCTCCCAAGGTCACCTTCGACTAAATGCAAAAGGAGGATTCTTCCTGGGAGGGGTCAGAGAGGGATGAATGGGCTTTGAGTGACCAGAGAGGGCTGGGTGACTAGAAATACTTAGACTGAGGGAGGAATTATCAGCTGCTGTAATGTTCTTCCTATCTCTAAGAAGAATTTCTTAAGATAAAATAATCTAAATGAATAAAGATCATTTTTTTGGCAGGCTTGTGCCTAAAATGCAGACCATAGAATTTTCTGTCATGGACACAGAGTCGGAAGTAATCTTAGAACAGAGAGTAAACAGTCTCTCTCCGAGGGTCCCCAGTGGAATGTGCGTAAGAAGGGAGAACGGGCAGTCCCCATCTTCTAAGGCTGAGACATCACTAAACTGAGACCGTAGGGGCTAGAGGCCTTGCCAAGGTCTCCTCGGATGAAGGGAGCTCCCAGATAAGGTCCTACTCAGGCATAAGTTGATTGAAGGGATCAGGCACTATCATGTAAAGAGCCCAATGTGCTCACAATGACAAATGCCCCTTCCTGGATCCTTGGCTCCAAGTCTAGCCTTCCTACGTTTACTAAGTCACTGGAGAAAGTGCTCGTCATCCTCATTACCACCAGCAACTGCCACCAGTACACAGATAGACCCAGGCACCCTCAGAGAGGCAGTGTCTCCCAGACTTTTGGCCCAGCCCTAAGGATGTTTGTCTGGGGGCACTTATTCCTGGGGAGCCTGATGGAGAGACTGAGGCAGCATGAGCCAGGCAGTCGAATCCCCACCACCTTAACCATTGTTTTGCGTCAGATCCTGACTGAGACAGCCTAGGTCCCTGCACCCAAGGGCTGGGTTGGCTTTCATTTCAGGTCCCTTAGCTATCATCCTGGGAAGCAGCCCTGTGGAGATGCAAGTGGGACCCAGGAGGGAAAACCTTCAAAGTCCTGGGCACTGTTCAGTGGTTCCAAAGCTGAAAATGATGTTTTATCAATGGAAACAACACAGAGGAATAGGCCTGACCATCTGTTTTGCCCCCTAAGGACCACAGGGTCCTCCCACTGTCCCTGCAAAGCCTTCCCTAGGCCTTGTTAGAATGGGAGCTCCTTGAGGGGAGGGTGAGTCTGACTTTTCTGTTTTGTATACCCGGTGCTTATCAAAGTCCTAGACCCATAGGAAGCACCTAATATACGCCCCATTCCCTGATCTGGGGGCTTTTCATTCATTTTGGGTGATTAGCCTCTGTTTCTACTTGGGAAGACCATGGCCCACTGCTTCTTCTGTACCTATGCCAGTGCCTTTCCCTCTCCCCTATCACCCAGGACCAGCCTTCTCACTTCTGTCCCAGAATTGGGATGTGTGCCTGTCTCCCACTCTCTCTCCACCCAGGTCCAAAGCTTGATTCTCAAGGATGTATTAGTCAGCCCTGGGGTTCTTCTTGATAAATGGGGTTACCCAGGGAAAGCGCAGAAGGCTGAAAGGGGAGACTGAGAGCCCCCGAGGCCTGCTTTAGACTCTTTCCCCAGCTGGAACAGAGAGAGGTGAAACTCACAGGAGAGTTCTGCAGTTCAGAGGAACTGGTTCCTTCCCCACTTTGGACGGGAGAGAAGGGAATTGTCGGGGAGCGTCTGGTTCCACTCACAGACCGCCATGTCCAGCAGTGCAGCCAACAGTGTGTGGGCACAGGCTCTCAGGAGGGAGAAACCCCAGGGAAGAATGCCTGGGGCACTGGGCGCCTGCCCACGAGTAAACTTAGGAACAGCTTACCCGCTTTGCACGTCAGTCTCTCTCTTTTTCTGCCCCTTTATCCGGGGTTATTTCACAAACTCTTTCCCACAAGTCCAAATTCCAGAATGTTACTAACAGGTAATTCCAGGGTAGCAACTATGTGGCCTAGAGTACTGGGCCAGGAGTCGGGAAGACCAGAGCTCAAATCCAGCCCCAGAGACTTGCTAGTTGTGGGACCCTAGGCAAGGCATGTAACAAAGGCCTCAGTTTCCTCGTCTGTAAAACAGGACTAATCATAGTACCAAGAGGCTGTTGTGAGCTTAAAATGAGACGATATTTGTTAAGCGCTTAGCACTGGGCCTGCCACATAGCAGGCACTTAGGCTCCCACTGTGTCTGCCTCAGTGTCTCCCATTGCCCTAGGAATGCAGAGACACATTCAGATGGGAGCCCAGGAGATTCCAGGCTTTCTTCAAGGCCTAAGGCTCCCAGGACGTCTGCTTTGTGAAGGAAGTCTCCCGTGACTGCCTCCTGGCCTTGGTGATCTTTCCTGGCATTTGCGGCTTGTCACAGGCTCCCTGAGGGAGGAGCCCAGAGTTTGTGTCCCTTGGGCCTGGCTGGAGATGTCAGACAGGGATTGCCTGGGAGGTCCTGGGTTTCCCTTCCCTGGAAAGAGGGAGGAAGGCTGGTGGGTCACTCACTTGTTGGGGATGTGGTTGGTGTCACTTCTCTTCAGGCGTGGGCTGGATTGGGTGCCACTGAGGCCCATTTCAGATTCTGGGAATCTCTGACACACTATGCTGATGATTAGGGTTCATGCTGGGGGAGGGGAGGGGGAGAGGGGGTGGGACAGGGAGGGAAGGGTGTGTCTGTAAGGCCCAAGGCCCTCCCCAGCTTCGAATAGTTGACCTCCAGTCTTGTGTAATCTGGGGTCTGATTCGTGTCTACACACATACACATACACACACACACACACACACACACACACACACACACACACTCCTTCAGGTCACATACAAACCTAGAGTCACAAGATGTGATGTCAGCTAATCCATTGGTCTCATTGTACAGATGAAGAAACTGAGGCTCAGAGAGGAAACTTAATTGAGCCCAGGTCTGCTCTTTTGACTCCCCCTTCCAGGGCTTTGGGGAGCATTGTTCTGTGGCCATACCCTCCTCTGATGCAGAATGGCCATTGGGAAAGACCCTGGAATGCTGACCAGGGCAAGGAGCAATCCCTGACTTCCAGAGGCCTCCGCTGGAGGCTGCTGGGTAAGAAGACTCTTTAGATACACTCTTGGCTGATTGATTTTGCTTCACCCTCCTTACTCGTTACACAGGAGGGCGTCAGTGGATCCCTCTCCCCCACCCCAACAGTAAGCAGTGAGCACAAACAGCAGAAAACAGCCATCATTCTTCTGAAATGCTTAGAAGGAAAGCAGGAGCCCAGCGGGCGAGCCTGACAAACCAGACCAGCGTGGCACTAGCTTGTTCAATTTTGGATGAACTTTCCAAGCTGGTCTGTACTTGGCAGCTCACCAAAGGCAGGCCACACCATCTCCCTCCACCCCCCACCCCAGGACTCCAGCTCGGCAGACTTAGAAGCTTGCTTCGGCCCAACAGGAGGGAAAGGCCGAAGAAGGACCCCTCTGCCTGTGGCAGCCTTGGACCTTGGGCTGATGTGGTCTGAGCCCCACCAGGCTCCTGCCCCAGCCCCAGGCCCCCTCTTCTCTCTTCCTTATACTCAACTTTACTCAGCCATCCTTTCTATGCTGATGATTCCTAGGCGTGCTCAGCCAGCCGGAGCTGGCTCCTAAGCTCCAGACTCCCATCCCTCCCTGCCTCCCCAATTCGTCCCCAGCTGAGCTCTCCCCCTCAAGCTTCCCTTACTGCTGCTGTATCCTGCCTATATCTCAGAAGTCCAGAGTTGTTTACAAACTGTCTCCCTCATGAGATGAGGAGCTTCTCCAGGGCAGGGCCTTGTCTTTAGCATTTCCTTTGGATCTCCGGAGCTTGGCACAGTGCCTAGCATACCTAAACACAGTAGGTGTTTGATAAATGCTCACTTCCTTGCTGTTGTTCAGAGAGGTCTCTGCTCTTTGTGGCCCCATTGAGGGTTTTCTTGGCAAAGATATTGGAGGGGTTTGCCACGTCCTTCTCCAGCTCATTTTATAGGTAAGGAAATGAAGGCAAATAGGGTGAAGTGACTTGCCCAGGGTCACGCAGCTGGTAAGTATCTGAGGCTGGATTTGAACTCAGGTCTTCCTGACTCCAGGCCAAGTACTCTATCCACTGAGCCACCCAGGTGCCCACCTTGGAACTCCACAATTCTGATTCTTCTTCAGATTCTCTCTGTAAAAGGGCACACAGTAACACTGAATGTTGTTCACCCTTCTTTCTTCAGGAGGATGTTGACATCAGGAGGGTGATGAAGACATTGGATTAGATTTAAATGAAGCACGTCTGTGCAAAAGCATCAGCCTCAGCTCCTCCTCCCCAGTCATCAGAATCCATTGGCAGGACATGGCTCAGGATGATGGGCCGTGGCCTCAGATACAGTGGGAGATTGTGGCCTTTTTAAGTTAGGGTCTTTCCCAGACCTCAGTTTGTCTGGGGCAGCACCCATTGAGTATTGGCTCCATTCTTACCTGGCTTTAATGAGGAAGACAGTTGTTGCCTGAAACCTGCCTCCTCCCTTCCCACCAGGGTCTCTCTTCTCTGGCTGGCTCTAGATTTCATTGACAAAGTTAGGAAAAGTCTGGGTGAAGGAATCCCTGTCACGGTGGGCCTGCCTTCACCCCAGATTTCTGCTCTTAGCTGCTGATTCTCCTGCTGTTTCTTGTCTTCTGCCCTATCTGTGGCTTCCTGTCCCAGCCACAGGGAGTGTCTGCCTGCTTTGACCTTGAGCAAGAGCACTGGCTTGGGTCCGAGGGCCTGGGTTCAAGTCTCTGCTCTGATGCATGCTTAGTTATGTGATGTGAGGCCTCTGGGACTCAGTTTCCTTTTCTGTACTCATTCTCTTCTAAGATCCAGTAAGTCATTAGCTGGGAGAGCCTGGGACTAGCTAGGTCCCAGAGAGGTTAGGTTACTAACTTTCCAAATTCCCAACTCCTGACCCAGCTCTGAACCAAAGCTGCTGCCACAGCCAGTCTGAGAGATTCAACAAAGAGCCTGCTTTCACAAGGGGTCCTGCTTAGCTCCTGGCTTTCACAAGAGCAGCTCAGGAAAGCTGCAGCCATCTGATCCGGGCATGACCTCTAATACTGGGTGTGCTTCTGGCAGCAGCCTTACAGGCCACATGCCTACCCTGGCAGAAGATGAAACCCCATTGCTCCAAGTGGGAATCTTCCCCCAGAGCCACCCCCAAGCATACTGCTGAGCACTGGTTACAGAGTTTGCACACAAGTGCTGGCTGTGGTGCTGATGCAAAGACTGGGCGAAAGGGGCACTGATTGAGATGCACTCTGGGCTTGCTTCACTTTGGGGTTCCCTGGGTCCACATAGGCATTGTTACCCAAGAAGACGCCAGTCCCAAAGGATTTTATATTTGAATCTGGAGGTGACAGTGAGCCACCAGAGGCCACTCAACAAGAAAGTGACATGGTCATAGGAGCATTTTAAGAGGATCAGTTTGCCAGCTGAGTGGGGAGATGCTTGAGGCCAGGAGGCCAGCCAATAGCAGGCTATTGCAATAGTCCAGGCCTGAGGTGATGGGGGTATCAACAGTGAGAATGTGGACAAAGGGACTTATGGAAGAAGTGTGAAGTCTCCCCCCATCCCACGTATGCAGCCTGCTGCCAAGTACTGACTCATTCTGGACTCCTCAGAGGTCATCTAGAAGAGACTTCCTAGAGAGGAAGCTTGGTGTAGTAGGGCCAGGAGGACCAGGGCTTGAGTCCTACCCTTAATCCTTGGAAGTTGTTTGACCCACGGCAAGGCAAAGGGGATAACAATAGTACCACCTCACAGGGTGGTTGTAGGATGAAATGAGAACATGTGTGTAAAATGTCATAAAAATGCCAGTTAGTATCAACTTCCCATTGATATGGAAGAAGAACCTGAGGCCCAAAGGTGGATCAAACCCTGAGTCAAAGTCCCAGAGGAGATCAGGAACAGGGCCAGGACTCAGATCCAGGTCTCCTTTCAGATCTATGTCTAATTTCATGGTCCTGGTTCTCTGGTCAGTGCTCCTTTCCATTGGCACACTCTGGAGCTGACTACAATGTGGTCACTAGCCATACCTGGCACCCCTCCAATATAACATTAATGAGAGCACCCTCATGTGTCTCTATGGTGAAATATATTAGGCAGCTCAAAGGACAAAAAGACAAATGAGAGCATTTGGGATAGGGAACTCCCACATGAGGTAAGTTCCTCTACCAATATAGGTTAGCACCTTTCTTAATCCTAGACCCCAGAGAGGTTAAGCAATTTGCCCAGGGTCAGATGACTAGTATGTATCAGAGTCAGGACTAATACCCCCGACTCTGGGGCTGGTTATTTATTCCCTACACTAGTGGAGAGAGTCTTAAGACTAGACATGGACATGCCCGGGCTTTGCCACTGACTGGCATAGAGACCATAGACCATAGACACTCAACTATGGACAGCTGATGCTGATGAGTTTTCCCTTAAAGGGTTATCCAACACATAAGCCGTGGGAATGGCAGCCACCCCTACGGATCACCAGTCCTATTTCCAGCTCAGTCCCCACAGCTATCATCCAGGGAAGGGGAGGTGAATCCTGTGGAGACGGGGCCACTACCAACTGCCAACCCACTGTTATCCTAAGGGCAGAGAGGGGAAGTAGCAGGTGTCAGGCAACCTCCTTGACCACATCTCCCCTCAGACCCTAGTGGATACAGCCCAGGACACGGAACCCAGGAACTGTGGTGATAGCCAGGTTTCTAGCCCCCCTCAGCTCTCATCATGGGAAGCAGCCTCTGTGGAGATGAAGCTGGGTGACTGCCCCATGGGAGCTATGGACAAAGATCCCAAAGTCTCAGAAAGGAACGTTCTGGCCACCAAAGTCCTTGGTGTTTGGATCAGTAGAAATGGCGCCAAAGAAGAGGCATGCCCTACTTGGCTGCTGCCTCCTAAGGACCCTGAGAAACTTCTATTACTCTCTTCCAAGCCCTTTCCAATCCATCCAGAACACATCACCAGCTGTGCCACAAACTTGACCTGCCATCTCCTGTCTGGGCATTCAAACCATCTGCTCCCATGCTTACAGTGTGTTCCTGGAACATCTTCTCTTCCCCACGTCTTCTTTGTTCTTTAAAATTAAGCTCTGATACCACCTCCTCCATGAAGCCTTCCCTGATTCCCTTGATGAGTGTGACTGTTCCACTCTCCAGTTTTCCTAGAGCCTTTTGTCTAGATCCTTCCTTGGTCCCTGTCACACTCTATCTTATAATGCAACTAAGCCTCATTTTCATACTACTCCCTCCCCCACATTCAACCTTTGAAGAGCTAGTCCAGGCCTGATTGGAAAAATATTAATTGTGTGTGGGTAGGACTAGCCAATATGGTAAAAATTACAATTCTACCTTAATTTGCTTACCCAGTTCCATACCAGTCAAACCAGCAAAAAACTATTTTATAGAGCTAGAAAAAAATAATAACATTCATCTGAAAGACCAAAAGATCCTGCCTACCCATGAACAATGAATATTTCTCCAATTATTTAAATCTGATTTTATTTGTATAAGAAGTTTTTTCATAATTTTGTTTATATAGTTTCTGGGTTTGTTTTGGCAGGCATACTCCTGGGTATTTTATACTGTCTGGAATTATTTTAAGTGGGGTGTCTCTAACTATCTTTTCTTTCAGGGTTTTGTTTGTGTTATATAGGAATGCTGATGATTTATGCGAATTCACTTTATATCCTGCTACTTTGCTAAAATTATTAATTGTTTCAACTAACTTTTGGACTGAGTCCCTGGGATATGCATTATATTGCCAGCAAAAAGAGAGTTTTGTTACCTTATTCCCTATTCTGATTCCTTTTATTTTTTACCTTATTGCTAGGATTTCCAAATGAGATGCTGAATAACATCAGTGACACCTGATCTTACTTGGAAGCTTATCTCCATTACAAATAATGCTTGCTGATGCTTTTAGATAAATGCTTTTTAAAAATCAGTTTAAGGAAAAATCCCTTTATACCTACACTTTAGATAATGATAGATATAGATACTACGTAATTTTATCTAAACTTGTGTGTATGTTTAATGGCATCCCAATTAAATTACCAAAAAATTCTTTTTACTGAATTAGAAAAAAATAACAAAATTAACTTGGAAGAATAAAAAGTCAAAGATCTCCAAGGGATTAAGGACAAATTGTAAAGAAGGATATGTAGCAGTACCAGATCTTAAACTACATTATAAGGCAGTAATTAGCAGCATTATCCGGTGCTATCTAAGAAACAGAAAGGGAACCCAGTGGAACAGAGTAGACATACAATTTACAGCAACAAATAAATATATTAACCTTGGATTTGACAAGTGTGAAGACAAGATTTATGGATAACAGTTTATTGCTTGATTAAAATTGTTGGGAAACGTGGCTGCAATGCCAGTATTATTGGGAAACTGGAAAGCAGTCTGGCAGAAATTGGTCATGGACCAATATCTAACACTATTTACCAAAATAAGGTAAAAAAAATGGATACATGGCCTAGATATAAAGGGAGATACTGCAAGGAAATAAGACCATGGAGCCTATTGATTTTCAGACTTATGGGGGAAGAAAACACTTTACAAATAAGCAAAGACTAGTGAACAAACTGACATATAAAATGGATAATTTAAACTACATTAATTAAAAGATTTTATACAAATGAGACAAATACAGTCAAAGATCAGAAGGAAGACAGAAAAGTGGGGAAGACATTTCTAGAGAGTTTCTCAGATAAAGGTCCCTTATCTCAAATATATAAAAGGTTGATAGTGGCGGTGAATGATTGTGAGAGGCTACTACTGTGCTATAAGAAATGACAGGCAAGATGCTTTCAGAAAAAACCTGGCAAAGCTTACATGAACTGATGCGGAAGATGGTGAGAAGAGTGAGGATAACATTGTATGTGGGAACAGCAACACTGTAGGGTCACAAACTGCGAATGACTCAGCTTTCTCAACAATACCATGATCCAAGACAATGAGGAGGGATGTTTACAAAATGCTCTCCACCTCCAGAGAAAGAACTGATGGCCTCGGAATGAAGATTAAAGCAGACTTAAAAAAAAACAACTTTATTTTTCTTAAGGTGGTTTTTTTTTGTTCTGTCTTTTCTGTCACAACATGACAAATACGGAAGTATATTTTGCATGACTGCACATGTATAAGCCACATAAAATGTTCAATTAGTGGGAAAAGGAAGGAGGAAGATGTTTTGGAACTCAAAGTTTTAAGAAATGAATGTTAAAAATGGTTTTTACATGTAATTGGAAAAATATTTTTCTAGGATTTTAGTTATTCCTTTTTCCTGTTATGGATCCACAACTTTTGGTCCCAGAGTAACATTTCATTTGGGGTTGGAAAATTCTGTTAAACTCCTGTTAGGTCCTTGGTTATGAACAAATATGTCCCCCAGATCCATTTGGGGAACTCTGCCCAAATCAATCCCGTGGGAAATTTTTGAAGACTGGCTCTCTGAGGCTGACCTTCCTCCAGAAGATGGCATTTATGCTAAGTCTTAAGGAAGCCAAGGATTCTAAGAGACGGAGGAAGGCAGTACTCCAGGTATAAGGGACAAACCACATAAAGACACAGAGAGGGGAAATGAGACTGTTACAATAGGCCCAGGTGCAGGTGATGAGGACCAGAAAGAAATAAGGAGATGGTTATGTGAGTGGAGAAAAGGGGTCCATTGGAGAGCTGTGGCAAAAGAAGTGGCAAAATTCATCTATTGATTGACTGTGTAGGGTGAGCCACAGTGAAGTGCCAAGGATGGCATGGGGATCAGGAGGCAAGGGGACTATGATGGTGGTGGGAGCACATGTGGCCAGAGAAACTATTCAAGTTAGGAGGGGTGGGTTTGGGGGAAAGATAATAAGTTTGATTTTAAACATGTTGAGTTAGAGATTTCTCTGGGCTCTCCAGTTTGAAATATCCAGGAGGCAATTGGCAATGCAGGACTGGAGCTCAGCAAGAGAGGAGGCATGTATCCACAGATGTGTGAGTTACCTGCCTAGAGATTGTCATTCAGCCCATGGGAGCTGATGAGGTCTCCAAGTGGGAGAATGCAGAGACAAGGCAGAATCCCCTGACAGGTTTGAAGTAGCAGAGCCTGCACCTTAACTCCCAAGCCAGGACATTTTATTTCCTCCATCTCTCTTCTTCCTGCCATTTCTAGAACCAATAGATCATTCTCAGGTGCTTTTTTGGTGTTAAATTGGGAAATACTTTCAGATAGAATGTCAGGAACAGCAAGTCATTAAAACCACACAGGAGCAACAGTAAATGAAGCCCTAGGGAAGGGTTCTGTCCTCGGGACTCCTCCTGATGAGAGGAGGGACTCCTTGGAGCCCAAGTCTGAATTGCCGGATATTCTGCCATCTCATGGGACATTCATTCCCCATTATTTTAAAATTACACAGTGTTCATGACCTGCGGATGGCGCCTTGTGTCCTGAAAACAGAAAAGCACCAAATCCAAACCGTTGTGGGGTGTAGAAAGAACTTGCTCCCCCAGGTTCCAACCAAAGTCCCCCAGGAGGACTTGAAGGCACATCAAAGTCCTGAGTCAGGGTATGGTAGGAGTTAGGAGGAATTACAGAACCCAACTCAGAAGGAGGAAGGAATGAGAAAAGTTCAAAGACAGACTTGAACGGGGATATCTGCCCTTGTGCAGAGCAGATACAATCCAGCAGATGGCAGCAGAGAGCAGCGGCTGTTGAGAAGTCCCGCAGAGAGCAGCCATCAGTGAGAATGCCCAGCACACAGCATGCCCAGCCAGAGGGTCTCCGTGGGGATGCCAGGCAGAGCCCTCTCCAAGGTCGGAGGAGGACCTCCAGAGAGCATCTCTGAGGCAAGGCCTCCCTCCTCTCCGGGACGTATTTCTTGTTTTCAATCCATAAACAAAGTTTATCTTAAAGAAGCCTGGAGTTCTGGCAGGATTTTTTTTTTACTTGTGGGTTCAAAGCTTCAAGAAGGCATTGTCCTCCCACCCACCAGCCCATGAGAGGGACAAGTGGTAAGATGGTCAGGATCACTAGGCTATCCAGTCATAGGTCATGGAGACACTGCAAGTCCTAAAGGGAACCTCCAGTTTGTGTTCTGGAGACTGGGACACTTGTTCCTGGGCTGGTCCTGCATGGACTGGAATGTAAAGGGGTTTGCTTGTGATGTGAACTGTATGACCTTGGGTGAGTCCCTTCCCCTGTATGGGCCTCAGTTTCCGCATCAGTCAAGTGGGAATGCTACTCTTGGTCTACTTCACCAACTCCTGGTGCTTTGAGAGCAGTCGCTCCACAGCTCCACAGCTCTACAGCACACAGCTCTCACATTCACCTAATCCAGTGTAGAGGGGAGAAAGGGAGGCATGATTTGTCCCAGGTCCCCAAGAGAGAGTCCAGTCTGGGGTACAGGATGGGTCTTGGATGCAGGAAGTTCCAATCCAGCTCATACTCAACATGTCCCAGCAAGGACTGGGAGGTGGAGCACATCTAACTGCCAGTAAACAGTTGCCACAGATGCCCCTAAATGGTTCAAATACCCATTTCTTTCTTTTGTGTTCTGAAAGCATTTGAAAAACAAACTCTCCCAGGGAATGGTATTGGTTTGGATAGAAGATTTGGTCCAGGGGGATAGAGGGACGCCCTCTCTGGCCCTCTGGCCCTCTGTTCCTCTGAGGGTCCCCACTGCCATGAGAAGAGAACACAGTGCCCAAGGCATGAGGATGAACAGAAACTTAATCCTAACTGAGCTGGCAGCTGGACCTGGAAGGGTTAGGTCTGGTAGAAGTTGGAGGGGAATCACCAGGTTTGAGAGAGGGATTAGCCCAGAGCAGGTGTCCTTCTTGAGGGAAGAAGGAAAGCCTTCTTTCCATTTAACAACATCTGGGAGGGGGCCCTGGGTCGGCTGTGGCTAGCAGGAAAGGGGAGACTCCCTGAGGGCTTTCAGAGGTGCCCAGAGTGACAGTGCTGAGCTCAAAGTCCTGACAGGGTATGTGCCCTAGAGAGTGTGCTGGCATGGGTAGGTCTCAGAGTCTGCCCAGAGACAGTGACCTGAGCAGAAGAGGAAGCTTAACTATCCTTCCAGTCTCTCCCAGTCAAAGCCCAGGGTGTAGGGTTGCTGAATCCAGGGACCACCTGGGGAAGGCCTGAGGAGGTTGGCACTCAAACCCTGCTGGCCTTTCACTGCCTCCCTTCCAGGAGACCTGTCTCTGGGGCCCTGGAGAGCCATGGTGGGACCTTAGAGTTGCTCAGAGAGGCTGGTGATTCCCCCCATCCCCACCCCTGCTCAGAGGTGGGAGAGGGGCTTGTGATGCTGTGAAAGGCATTTCCTTTCAGGGATGACAGGTTGACTGAGGTCCCCTAGAACTAAATTCTACAGTTCTGTGAAATGTAAACAGATACAGAGACACTTCACCAAGCCGGCTCTCTGCCCTCCAAAATCTTTGGGCTCACGTGATGTCCTCAGACAGGAACCTTGTGAGTACTAATGGATCTCAGTGACTCTAGTTGACCACACTTCTAACAAGGTTGTTAGCTAGGAATTAAAAGGTGGTGGTAGCGGCAGCAGCACCACCCCAACCCCTCCATCCCGCCCTCCACCCCTCAGGAACAGAGTCGGAGCCTGGCTGGAGGCTGACTCTTGGGAAGGAGACAGGAGAGGAAAACCAGAGACCGGTACCTCTACCAGCGCCCGGAAGGTGGCGCTGCCTTCCTGCACAAAGGCAATGGCCACGATTCTGACACTGGTCCTCCAATGCTGGTGCTGAAAGGCCCACTCTCCCTGACTCTCAGCCCCAGGAGCTGGCCACTCTCTGTGGCTTGCATGGAGGTTGACAAATGGCAAGTTCCCCTACCCCCAAAGATGTCTCCTAGTGGGATTTAAGTGGGATGGCTTCAGCTGGTCCCAAGCTGGGCTGTCCTGGTGGGCTTCTGTGGGAAGGGAGGTGGAGGCAGGCGAGAAACTCAGACTACCCTTGGATTTAGGGGACCATGGGCCAAGTCTTGGCTGTGACACAAGAATAAACTGTGTGACCTTGAGTGGGTCTCCTTCCCTCTCTGGGGTATACTTTGCTCAAGGCAAAGTCTCCTAGGGTGTGTGAGAAGATGGCTTCTTTCTGGGTGGTGGCTGGGCTAGCCACCATGGAGATCCCTGGAGACTCTGAAACGGGGATTCTGCGACAAAGTCTGGGTAGGGTCAGAATGGAGAGACGGCAGGCTTGGGCATCAAGAAGGCCCAAATTCAAGTGCTGTCTTGGCTGGATGACCCTGGGGAAATCAGAAAGCATCACCTCCCACACCCACATACCCAGTGCCATAGGGGTATGGGACACAGGTGTAGGAGCCCATAGATGTAGAAGAGCCAGGGGTATGGGGGGCATTGGAATTCCAGGATTATGGGGGTGCCATTGTGATGAACCTGTGGACTCAGCTCCAGTCTCATAGGCCTTATCACTCCAAATCCCTTTCTGGTTTGATGGAGGGAGTATAATTATGGTGATGGTGACGATGATGGTGATGATGGTGGTGATGGTGATCGTGGTGGTGATAGTGATGATGGGGATGATGGGGATGGGGTTGACAATGCAGTTTGAGATTTGCCATTTGCTTTGCATATTTTTTCCTCTTTATTTTCACAACAACCCTATGAATGATTTCATTATTGTCATAATGGAACATTATTATTAATAGCATTATTATGATATTTAAGATTGTGGTATAAATATGGTGACATTATGTAATATTAAATATCATTATTGTGGTAATACTGTTACTTCCTAACCCATTTTACCATGGAAACTGAAACTCAGAAACAAGAAGTGACTTACCCAGGGCACCATAGGGGTCTGGTTTTTGAGGCAAGCAGGATTGCAACTCAGGTCTTCTAAGTCTACCACATGGCAATCACTGGTCTAGATCCAAGTCTAAAGTGAATTCTCACCTCAGTCACCTTTGTAGGTCACTGAGGGCTGACCAGAGGCCTTAGCCACAAATGCTCCCTCCCAGCTTCCCCCAAGACCTACAATTCCCAGGCCTTGCCCAGAGTTTTCAGAGAAAAAAAATTTAATATAATTGTGTTTTTTCCAATTACATATAAAGAAAATTTTCAACATTTATTTTTTCCAAGATTTTGAGTTTCAAATTCTACAGTTCTCTCCCGCCTCTCCCCCTTCCCCAGGATGGCAAGCCATCTGATATAGGTACGCATATGCAATCATGTTAAACATATTTCCACATTAGTCATGTTGTGAAACAAGAAACAGAACAAAAGGGGGAAATCATGAAGAAAAAAATGTGAAAGTAGTCTGCTTCAATCTGCATTCAGACTCCACAATTCCTTTTCTGAATGTGGACATTTTCCATCATTAGTCTTTTGGAATTGTATTAGATACTTGCATTTCTGAGAAGAGCTAAGTCTATCATAGTTGATCATTGTTGCTGTTACTGGGTACAGTGTTCTCCTGGTTCTGCTCCCCTCACTCAGCATCAGTTCATGTATATCTTTCCAGGTTTTTCTGAAGTCTGCCTGCTCATCATTTTTTGTTGCACAATAGTATTCCATTCGGACTCCCCTCAAATGCTGATTGGAAGACTACCTCCTGGCTCAGTTATCATGAACATTCAAGTGCCAGAGGAATCTTGAGTTATGGCCAGAACACTGGGCTTGGACAATCAGGGACCCAATCCTGACTCCGCTACAGTTAGCTGTGCTACAAGAAAGGGGAGACAAAACCTTCACTAGTGGATGGGACTTTGAAAACCATATGGACTCAATGCCTAGTCCAAGTGACTTACCCAGGAACACACAGCTATTAAGTGTCTGAGGTGGGATTTGAACTCAGGTCCCTTGGACTCAAAAGCCAACACCACTCCTTCTACATTATTCTGTCTCCATAGCAGGGTGCTAGGCTGAGTCTCTTAGAAGAGAGTACAGACACTGGAGCTGGGATTTGGGACAGAAAACCCACTCTCAGCTTAATGCAGTGAGATTTCCTTGAATTGGCTGGGTTTCTGCCTCAATCCCTTGGGTCAGCAGCCTCGAGCAGTCATTTCCCAGGCCCAGGATGCTTAGGCTGGGGAAGAGAAGACTTATGGGCACATAGCCCTCTTCTTTAAGTATCTAAAGGGCACAAGCTCCTTGCCCCCCTGGAGCAGAAGGAGGAGTGACAGGGAGCAGCCCAGCTCTGCCCCCTCACTGTTGGCATGGATTAAGTATTGACTAAGTGCTTACTGTGTTTTCAGTGCTGAGGATATAAAGAAGGATAAAAAAAAAGAATTAGTGTCTGCCCTCAAGGAGGTTGCAATCTAAGGTGGGGGTGGGGTGGGGAGACAGCATAAAAAGAGTCTGTACATACACAGTCCATACAAGGTGAACTGGGGGTGATCTCTGAGAGACTGGAGAGACTCACAAGTAGGTGTGAGCTGAACTAAGTGGCTGCTGAGATCCCTTCCTGCTTGGACATTCTGCATGCCCTGACCTCAGATCCTGGAGCTGGGGGAGCCAGCCAGCTCCACCCCAGGGGTGATGGGTGTCTCTAGATCCAGCTTCCCTGTGCCAGAGATGCTGGGGACAACATTCCGCTTTGGAGCCGGGCTTGGGTGCTGCTTCCCTGGCTTAACCCAACCTCTGTCCATCACCCTCCAAGTTCACTCCCTTGATCCCAACCCATGTGTCTGCTTGTGCTAATGAACATTTTTTTGTCTGACCCAGTTCACACCCCCATCAGGCTCCCAATTTGTCTCACTACATCAATCCCCAGCTCAAACATCTTCTGAGGCTCCCTATTGATGTCCAAGATAGAATATCAATCTTCCAGCCTAATGTGCATTGAAAAACCTCCAAAATATGCCTCCAGGTAGCCAGCCTCACTTCACACTCCTCCTTTTCATACACTCCATGCTCTGGCTAAACTCATGACTGTTTTCCAGATTCAATGTTGTCTCTCCCAGGTCTAGGCACCTACCGCATCTTTTATTCCTGTCCAGATGGTCAGTAGTATATTCCAAAGACAACATTCCTTCTGCTTTTGTCTTGGGAGGGGGGATGGAGGGGTGTGTCTGTGTCTGTGTGTGTCTGTATGTATCTGTGTGTGTATGGGGGGGCAATGGAGTGGAGGATGTGCTAGACTCCATTGATTGCCACCCATATGCTCCAGTTTTTACTTATCCTATTTGTTTGGAAGAAAGTACATCCTTCCAGAATTTGTGATTGCAGGTGTTATTCCACCAAATTTCTGTGATTCCCTGGAGATCATGTTCGATTCTTCACATCAGGATCTTCATCAGTGTTGTTACCCAGACTTTATGCCCTGACATCTGAAACCATGGGTTTTACTCCTGGCTCTTTTCTTGCCTTTTAATTCCTGCGAACTTCTGGGTATCTCTGTTGCTTTGGTTGGGACATCATAGCTACTCTGTATCATATTCAGCTGGGTGGATCTACACAGGAAATTTCCTGTCTCCCCACCTTCCTTTTCAGGTTAGAGCCCTTTGGATTAGATTCTCAAGACTCCAGACAAATACAGGATCACCACCCCTTGTGAGGTGCACTCCATTCCTGACCAGGATACTGTCATTCCTGTACTTTAAGCCGTGACTCAGAAATCCACATCTTGCCTTCATCTGTCATCTTCTCAGCAAGCTATTGACTATCCCAAACCTGCCTTTCTTTCCTCAGACCCTCGCCCTCATTTGACAGCAATGATGAAAATGCTACTTTAAAAATGCTACCTTTAGTTTATTGCCCAAGACTTTGATATCTTTAGGAATACTTTTTTTAAATTTGTGCTTTTGTTTTTACATTACAGTTATTTCCCAGGCTCTCTTCAGATCCAACCCTTCCTTGTGACAAAGAAAAACCATTAAGCAAAAAGACTTCATGTAGAAATCTTATCTGACGAAGTATGTAAGAACAATAGTAACTAGCATTCATATAGCACCACCTGCTTGGCTAATCCCTTTGTAAAAATGTTACCTCATTTGATCCTCAAAACAAAATCCCTGGAAGGTAGGGGCCATTATTAATCTCATTTTACAATTTTGGAAGCCGAGGCCAACAGGGTTAAGTGACTTGCCCAAGATCACACAGCTAGTAAATGTCTGAGGCCACATTTGAACTCAGGTCTTTCTGTATCTAGACCAAATCACCAAGGTGTTCCATCAACAAGGAGGAGGTTGATCTGCCAATGTCTTCTAATAGTCAGGGTTCTACTACCTTTGATCTGCTCTGTCACCTACATTATTGTAGTTGGGAGACATCATTCTCCAGGTTCAGCTTATTATTCTCTGCACTAGTTCATATGCATTGTCTCATATTTCTTTGAATTCCTCATATTCCTTATTATCCCCATCATAGAATGTTTTCAGACATTCCCCACTGGATGGGAGACATTCTGTTTCTAGTTCTGAGTGACTATGGATAGCACTGCTATGACTTTTTGGTTTATATTGGACTTCTGCATCTGCCTTTGACATCCTTGGGGCATATACCTAGCAGCGGTGTTGCTGGGTCAAAGGGTATGGACAGTTTAGTCACTTTTCTTGCACAGCTCCAAACTGAAATCCAGAATGGCCAAGCCAGTTCCTAGCTTCACTAACAGGGCCTCAGTGTGCCTATCTTTCCACCCTCCCCAGCCCCCAGCAATGACTGGTGACACTTTCTAGGTTCCTTGTGCCCGTATAATCTGAGCCCATATGAATCACCTGAGAGTGGGTGGAGGTGATGTGTTCTAACAGGTCTTGGGCAGTGTTCTGTAATCCCTCGGATACACACCCTGGAAAGACAGCAGACCTCTTTACTACTGTTACCCATCTGACAAATAGCTGCCTCACTCCTCCTCATCAGGGAGTCATGAACCCCCATTGCTCAGCTTTTCTTCCCCATGTTGGCCAACAATGCCTCACCTGATGGGACTTGAGGTCCTATATCACCATTTCTCAAGGATAACCCATAGCTTCTGATCATGCTTCTCTTCCTCCTAGTTCTTCAAAATTAGGGTTAAGTGACTTGTCCAGGGCTACAGCTAGTGTCTGAGGTCAAATTTGAACTCGGGTCCTCTTGACTCCTCAGTTGGTCCTCTTGAGGGAACCCTACCTGATCATCTTTGGAGGAGGAGATGCTTTCCTCCAGCCCATCTCTGGGGTGCCAGTTACTAAAAGATTTTCCTTGTTTTCCAGATGTGATAGAAGTGAGACCCTCAGTCTCTTGTGGTTCTTACTAGCAGGTCCCCTGAAAAAATTGCTGAAAAACTGAGGGAAGAGCTCTGCTCTACAGCTCCTGGTCTTTCTCCCCTCGATAGCAGCTGGACCAATCTCTCCATCTCCATTCTTTTTCCCTTCTTGTAACCAGTTGGCTGCAAGCGTTCCATACTATGTGTCAGGCCCTGTGCTGATCACTGGGGGTACAAAAAGAAATGAAAGGCAGCTCCTGCCTTTGAGGAGCTTAGAGTCTAACTGGGGAGACACCAAGAACACAACCAGTTACAAACAAGACATACATGGAGAAATGCGAGATAATCACAGAGACAAGGAATAGTCTTAAGAAGAATTGGAAAGGTTTCCTGCAGGATGTAGAAGCCCAGGAAGCAGGAGGCAGGGATGAGGAGGGAAAACATTCTGGGCACGGGAGAAACAGTCCCAGAAAAGAGCTGGAGTTGGAGGTGGAGGTCTTGTGCCAGGGACTGCTAGGAGTCCAGGGCCATTGAATCACAGGCATATGTTGGAGAGGAAGGAATACGAATGAGAGAAAGGAAGGAGGGGCTTTAAACGTCAAGCAGAGGAGGTTGTATTTGCTCTCAGAGGTGATAGGAAGTCACAGGAGTCCATTGAGCAGGAGGTAACATGGACAGACCTGAGCTCTAGGAAAATCACTTTGCTGGTCACATGGAGAGAGACCTGAGGAAGGCAGACCTCCCCCCCACACACACACACCTAGCAACTATTGCAATAGCCCAAGTGTGGGGCAATGAGGGTCTGCACCAGGGTGGGGGCAGGGGTAGAGGAGAGGAGGGGGCATATGGGAGAAATGTTCTGAAGGTAACATTGGCAAGGGATCAAATAAGTTCAAATAAGAAGTCCAAGATGGCACCCAGATTGTGAGCTAGTGACTTGGGGAATGGCATTCCATCTTTAAAAATCCTTGAATGTCAACATTAGTGTCTCTGTCACTGTTCCCCTGTTTCCTCTCTCTTCCCTTCACTTCCCACCCTCCACCCCAGCCCCAGGAAGACATGGACAGGAATCCCACAAAACGGAAGGTGGCAGCAGTTTGGGTGAGAGAAGAGTGAAGCCTGAGACAAGCTGGGTGGCAGAGCAGAGAGAGTTCTGGGTTGGGAGCCTGACCCTGCCTCTGACACTCAGTGACCATGAGCCTGCCCAGGACAGCTCTCCCCCACTCCTGGAGCTGTGAGGATGGCAGAAGCTGACATACGCTAAGGGCTTTGCAAACCTTAGTGTTGTAAATGTGAGCACTGTTACCTCATTACTATAATGATGATTTAGAGAGCTCTGGCCTTGCCAAAATTCTCTGGCCTCTCTGGGACGAGTTTCCTCATGTGAAAAAATGAATGAGTCAGACTTGGAGATTTGTCTCCCTCCTGGGCTGTGGCTTAAACGTTTGTTAAAAGTGTATGTCCTTTTCAGGCTCTTCTCTCTCTCAACCAAGTCTTCCAAGACAGACAAAGTTGGTCAAAACCCATTGGTTTCCTGTACCACTTACTCTTTGCTGTCAAAAATGAAAAGGGTAAGGTGGGCACCCTGACCTATCACCAACTCAAAGCATAGAGCCCACTCTCTGAGCAAGGTGGGCAGGGTCTTTTTGGGGACAGTTCTCCAATGGCATTGAAATAGCTGCTGCTGGGGGGGCCTGATGAGCTAACATTATGACTGCCCCGAGGGGCTGATACCCACAGAAGGGGGAAGGTTAGCAGGGAGGGGGTGGAGTGGAGCCCTGGAGGGCTTTGATGGGTGAAAGGGAGGTGTGATGGCTTTGGAGACAAGCCCCTCCAGTGGCAATTGCAGGTAGGTTGGCATGTGATATTGGTTAATTATACCCCTGACCTTGGGGTCAGGCCTTAGTCCCTCTTGACAGGCCAACTGAGGCCGAGAAGGGGAAGGTCTTGCTAAAAAGTCACTCAGAGGGCCAGTGGCTGAGCCAGGACCCAAACCCAGATCCCCCCACTCCTAATCCAGTGCTCTGTCCTCACTGCCTCAGTGGCTTCCAGATTCCACAGGATCCAGGGGCCTCTTTCTCTAGAGGTGGGGCAGACGAAGCACCTGAGACCATTGAGTGAGTGAGGCCTCACAAGCTGACAGGGTGCTTCAGTGATCAGCATGGCTGTTGCCAGCTAATTGATGAAACTTTATCCTGAAACCCAGCCATCAAAAGCAGCTGTCTGGTGCCTCCAGAGGAGTACCGTATGCATCTGGGGGTGGACCTGGAAACAGAAAGAACCCCACCCTGTCAGAGGCTCCTGGTTGACCTATCACAGGTCAGCCAGGCATGATGGTTAGGGCAGAATGCTTTGAGATCCCCGTGGGAGAGGTCATGTTGCTGGAGGTGAGGGTGTGAGCTGTCCAGTGACTACTCAGTGATAAAGCCTACACATTGGTGATGGAGAAGGTGACAGCACCAGCTTCCAAGCAGAGGAACAAAGCCCTCTCCTCTGCCTAGATCCTGGGGGCTGTGAGGGCTGGGCTGCTCAGAAAGGCTGCCCCAGGCATTGCATGGAATCCTCTGGTTTTCTGGAGGCTGGGAAAAGTTGGCAGCATTTGTGAGGTTCTTTCCATCTCTCTCTGTTGTAGACAGAGAAAGGACAAACACGTAGTTGGATAATGGATGATGTCAGGACCTGGAGAGAATCCAGCCTCCACACGTTTGCTTAACCTGTCTGCCTGAGTCCCAGATCTGGCAATCACTGTCCTGCTCCAGCCCTACAAAGGCTCTCTTCTCAACCCAACCTGAAGTCCTCCCCATGTGAGCCTGGCACCCTTTCCCACTCATTTAATAGCTGATTCCCCGAAGGTCACACCCAGGCTCCTTCCTCTGGCCTTTGGACAGAAGGTCCTTCATTCCTTAACACACTTCCCTCAGCTCTGCTTCTAAGAAGCCTGGTCTTGTGTAGGGAGCCCAGATTGGGGCCAGGTCCTGGTGAGGCCTTCTCTGGTTGCCACCCAGCCCCCTCCTCCCAGCTATCAGCCCCACGTCCTACCCTTGTTTGTTCTTACTCATTCCTAACAGCTGTATTGTCCCCCTACCCCCTCCCTGGGAGAGTGTCAGCTTCTCGAGGGCAGGGACTTTTCCAGGACCTTTTAGTCTGTGTTCTAAGTTCAGGGAACTGAGCACAGTATCTGGAACATAATGGTCCACTTGATAAAAGACATTCCACGCCTCCATCGAGGAGGCATCTTGACTGTCCGCCTAGGAGCATGTTGGGGCATGAATGAGGGTGTGGGGAGCCCTGAGGTGGGCCATGCTCTTGTTCAGGGGAGTCAGGAGGGAGGTCCCAGGCTCTGAGTCACCCTGGAAAGGAAGTCTGAGGCTCAGGACCCCAGAAATGACCCGGACCCGATGAACTATCTTCTTAGGGTGTAGAGAGAACCTAGGCTGCCCTGGGGCTGAGGACCCAGTGGGAAGGAGCAGGGAGAAGCCCAGGGGCCCCTGCTTGGGGCCCTTCTGCCTGGGGAGTAGTTCATAGGTTCCCAATATCCCCTTATTCTTATTCTGGGGAGAAAGGATATTTCAGTGACCTTGGAAAGAACTCCCTTCTCCCAGCAGCCTCCGCTGGGGAGCTCTCCCTGCAGACCTGTCACTCTGCATTTTTTCTCAGCCACCAGCACCCAAAGCCCTATGAGGCCCTCACCTTCACCTGCTCCTCTATAAATGTTTGGGTCCCTTTAATTTACATTCCCCATTCCAAGGTAATTGCTATAGTCCTATCAAAGGGTTCTATCCCAGGCAATCAAGCGGCTGCCTAATGACCCTCCTCAGCTTAATTAGGTGTCAAGGATGTTGGGCTTGGGGTGCAGCCCCTGGGAAAAGAGCCTGCAGGCTTGCCAAGAAGAGAATATCCCAGCTGATCTGAGTGTCAGTCCCAGGTAGGGCCAACTTTCTCATCTGCAGCAGCAAGCTGGGATGACATTTCCCCCCATTTCAGACCTCCAGGTTCTGCCTTTTTATCTCAGAGCTGGTGGTGGGACTGGTCATAGAAATGCCCTCTGTGGGTCAAGACAGGCAGCCCTTCTGCTTTTCCTTGGATACCTCCAGTGAGGGCGAGCTCATTCTCACAGCTATTGGATCACTCTGATGGGTTAAAAATGAGCTCCCTTGGGCTGAGTCCCCCTTTAACCTCAACAGTTCAATTCCACTTGTATTCAATGACTTCAATGTGCCCGGCACTATGCTAACACAAAGATGAATAAGACAGTCCTGGTCCTCTAATGGGAAGGCTTCCCCTGACTTCTGGGTGCTCCCAAACAGTGCTCATCTGGCCCTCTTCCAGGCTCAGGCCTTCCCTGCCCTAGGCTCTGCATGCAGGCTTTGGGGGGGGGAAAGGGGAGGGAGGAAGGGGTCTCAGGGCTATAGGGATGGCCAAGCCAGGCCACGGTGTTGTCCATGAGCAGACCTTGAACGGGAGCCAGATAAGACCCCTGATGGGCATTGGAGGAAGCCCCGGAACAGCAGAACCTTACAGACAGAGCCTGGATGCTGGTATTGCAACAAGGGCATGAACTTGGGGCGGAAGAAAAGACGAGGGAAACCTGGGCCAGGAGGAGAAAGGGATGGCAGTAAGAGAAAGGGCAGGATCCATGTAGACAGTGAGTCCAGGAGCCTTACAGAGGTACTGTTAAAAAAAAACAATCCTGAACTGGGGGCTCTCTGAATCTGGGGACTGCAGCCTGCTGAGCACAAGAACCCTGGAGGAGCCTCTAAGGGGCTTCAGAAGGGCTCTAGAATCTCATGCCACTGAGAGAGAAGAGGCAAAGGGAGATGGGGAGCTCTGAGCTGCTTCCCAACCCCCCACCCCCCATGGCCGGACAGACTGTTGGCCAGGATGGTGGAGGAACAGCTTCACCCCCTCTCCTTTCTAAGTGCCCCCTACAAGGGACTTTCCCATGTCCACCAGCTCAGAAGCTACAGGCCCTGGTTGATTGACTTGTGCAGATGGTGCAGAGAATGGTCCCAGCAGTGTGTGAAGCAGCAGATCTTGGCCACCTCAGGTCTGCTGGTCACCCAGTCTTAGCCTGAAGCTCGACTCCCTCCAGTTATTGGCTTTCTCACAAGTCTTCACTAAAACATTTGGCCTTGGGGTTCCTGTTTCTTGTGTGGTCTTCCAGCGCTGCCCTGCTGGGGGCTCAGGAGCTCCTGTCTAATGGGAAGGCAGGACAGACACAGACAACTTTAAAATGCTTTCAGGAGCATAGAAGAAAAACAAGCCTGTACAGGGTAAAGAGGGTCAGGAGGTCTTGGATTCCAGTTCTGGTCCTTAGACAAGTGTAATCATGGATAGGCCATTGAACCTTTGGAGATTTTAGTTTCCTCATCTAAAAAGTGAAGCTAATAATTCTTGCACTACCCTTAAAGGTTGAAAGGAACTGGTTTGTAAATTATGAAGTGTTTTAAGAAACGGCTGTTATCACTATCCAGCAGCTAGGTGGCGCTGCAGCAGATAGAACGTTGGGCTCAGAATCAAGGAGACTCATCTTCCTGAGTTCAAATCTATCCTCAGACACTAGCAGTGTGACCCTGGGCAAGTCACTTGACCATGTTTACCTCCGTTTCCTCTTCTGTAAAATGAGCTGCAGAAGGAAGTTTCATGATCTTTGTCTGGAAAATTCCAAATGGAGTCCATGGAAAGCTAGACAGGACTAAAAGGACTTGACAATAACAAGAATGTTTTAAGAAGGAAGTTGTTATCACCATGATTATTGGGTCCTGCATTTCTCTGTAAGTCTCCTGAGATCTGGGTCATGACTTTGGTTTGGAGAGCAGGGGCTGAAAACTCATCCAGGGAACAAAATAGGATGACAAGCAAAAGAGCAGTTGTGCCAGGATGGGGTCCAACCTGATATATATGATACACGACATGTATTTTATATATAATGTGTGTTTAATATATATGCTTCAAAACCTCAGTGAAACATTTGGGACACCTTCTGTGTGTGTGTGTGTGTGTGTGTGTGTGTGTGTACATGTGTATGAGTGTGAGTCTGTGTGTGTGAGCGTGAGTCTGTGTGAGTGTTTGTGTGTGTGTGTGTTGTCTATGCGTGTGTGTATTGCCATATTTGTCGGTGCCCCTTTGGGGCCACCTGCCCACACAGCACTCACAGGTTGGCAGGCTGGGTCTAGGGCAGGGAGGAGGTAATCAAGCTTAAACTGCAGCTCACAAGTGCTCACCAGCCAGACCTCAATGTTCTCCAGGGGCATCTTTCCAAGATCCCCCTGGACCTCCTGAGCTGTGCCCAGGTGGGATTTAACACTTAGACTCCTGCCCTGGGGTCCAGCTGCCCTGATCACTGGTCACCTCAGCCACATCCTACCTACAGGCTCAGTCTCCACTATGATTCACTTCTCACCAGTCACCTTGCTAGTACCTGGGCCCTCTGCTCCCCAAACTAACCCTACCCTTTCCAGTTCTGGAACCATAATCAAATAATAGTAATCATGCCCTTTTACATAGCACTTTCAGGTCTGCAAAGCACTTTACAACTGTTTTCTATTCTGACCAGAAACTCTGAGGGTCTTTTCCTCCCAGTTGGATACTTTTGTAGTGATAAAGTGGGCCATCTTCTGTCTCAGTTCCCACCTAACTCTAAGTCTTTGAATAAGCATTACCTCAGACAAACAGACCTGGGAAGGATCTTGATTTAGAAAGGCCAAGGTTGCCCTCTGCATCCTGGACCATGGCCAGTCATCTTGACTTTTGTCTTGTGACTGGATTCCCATGACTCTGGAGGAAAGAACTCCTCCTCATTTAAATTCAATCCACACAAAAGTCAAGACATCACCCCAAGACACCACAATAAATGTTCACACTAAAGTCCTGGGCAGCAGGTACTGTTATGAGCCCCATTTTACAGATAAGAAGACTAAGGCAGTTAAGTGACTTGCCCAGGGTCTTGTGACTAGTAAGAATCTGAGATCAGATTTGAACTCAGATCTCTAGGAGTCTACTTCCAGCACTCTAGGCACTATGTTGCCCTCTGGCTGCCAAATTGACTTGGTCATCACCTTTCTTAAAGGGTGTGTCCATGTACTCCCTTGGACTCCATTGCTGACCAGGTAATTTGCAAACCAAAGTAACCTCAGGCCACCAAACCCTGATTAGAAAGTAAACTCCTGGGACAGTTTCACTTCTAAAACATCAGTAGCTCCCTATGACAGATAAGCCTCTGCTTGGCATTTAAAGCCCTTCACAACCTGGCCCCAACTTGCTTTTTCTCACCTTGCCCCACCTCCATATACACAGGGGTCTGGTCAAAATGCCTTTACTTTTCCTCATACACAGTATTCCATCCCCCTCTTGGGTCTTGAAGACTCATAAATGACAGGCGGGAGACATTCTCTCTCCTTGTCTCCACAATCCCTAGTTCCCCTCAAGATTGAACTGAAACGCTGCTGCCTCTCACATGAGCCTTTGACAGCAGCTGGCCAGCCAAGCTAGGACTTGGTCTTGGAGCCACAGGACTTGTTGGAGCATTCCCAGATAACTGGATTTTGTGTGGGCAGAGCTTTCCTAGCAGCCCCCTCCCCTTTGGGGGGGGGGGTTCCTTTCTCTTTTTAAGACATGCCCTCTCCCTTGGAAAGAGCATGGTTTCCTTTTCAAACTCCTGGAAACAAAATGGTGGCCTCTGATGAAAAGGCAAAGCAAGAATGCCTGAGTCTTGTCCCCTTTCAGCCTGAGGCACGGCCCAGCTTGACTGTCTGCATTCAAGGTGCCAGGCCTCCCCCACCCCCATTTCACTATAAAGTATGACCCACTGGGGTGACCTCAGACATCCTTTCCAGCTGGTCACCTTCTTGGTTCAAACTGACCTTGGAGGCCAGTAAAGTCACCAGTCAATGGGAGACCCAGCCACCGGAACTCACATGCTCTTCAGTCGCATTAAGAGGGTTATTGTGTCCATAGCTAAGGAAAAACGACTATCTTCACCCCCTGGTCAATCAATCAACACTTATTAGGTGCCTACAATGTGTTAGGATCTGAGCCAAGCTATGCTCAGACTGTATCTGGTGTAGAATGTTCAGTTCTGGGTGACATATTTCAGGTCATGCTATGTGTGTGGGGGGAAGCATGGAGGGCTGAGATCTGTCTCCCCATTGGATCAGAGTGTGGAGGAGGGGTTCGATGGAGGACAGAGCCGGAGGGCGCAGGGCCAAGGGAAGTTCACACCAGGAAAGTGTTCCCAGTAGAGATAGCTGCCCAAAGTGAAAGGGTCTCCCTCTGTCTCAGGAGGGGAACATCCCTCCCTGGAGTCCTCCAGGCAGTCTAGGGGTCTCTTTGTGGGGTCATTGCACAGGGGAATCCTTTCTGGTCCCTTCCATTGCAGAGTCTCTGTGATTTCAAGGAAAAGCTCTCCTGTAAAGGCTGGAGAAAGGCATTGGCATTGAGTCAACCCAATGTGTTTGCTAGTTGGGACAATTGGGGTACAGATGCAGCTTCCTTAAACCTAATCTTCCTCATCTGTACAATGGGGACAACACTGGTGCCACCCCCAGCTCAGCCCTACACAGGGTGATGGGGTGGCAGTGTTTGTGATCTATGGATAATGATGTCAAGGTGCTGGCCTCATGCTAGAGCCTTCTGCTGGGCCCTGCTGTCAGGGACAAGTGGGGAGGGGGCTGGAGGAGAGGGCACAGCGTGTATTCACATCCACATGGGGCAGGAAGGGGCCTGAGAGTGAGGCGGCTTCACAAACGCCACTCTGCAAAATTAAATTCAGCTTACCTAGCAATCATTAAGCACCAACTACATGCCAGGTCCCAGGCTGGGAGGGGAGAGACAGAAGTGAAAGGGGAAGAGTCCCTGCTCTCCCTGAGCTTACCTTCTGTGGGAGGAGACAACATGTCCACAGACAAGTTAGTCAAAGAGGGAGACCTCGACCTATCAACTTGGGGGCAAGGAAAGAATAGCGTCTTGTCCCAGCAAAGTGGTAACTGAACTGAATGGATGATTGGAGAGAGGAGAGGCTGGAGGGGAGACCCATCGGAAGGCTGCTCCCATGATCCTCGGGGAAGTAAGGAGGGTCTGAGCCAGGTGGGGAGGAAGGGCTGAGGGAACGGCCAGTCTGAGCCACTGCGGGGATGACTTGTGAGGAGGTGACAATGATTCCAAGGTGGTGGACAGGAGGATGGGGCATCCCAGGGAAGCAGCAGGAACCAGGCCTGGAGCACCACCCCTCCAGGTAGGGCCCTGGGCCATCTCTCTGCCCTTTCCTTGTTTCAGTCTTGTCTTCCAAACCAGACTGAGCTCCTCAAGCTGTCCTCCCTTGCCTCCCCTCCCCCCACAGCTGAACACAGGCCTGGGCATATCGGAGGGAAGGGCTCAGGGGAGCCCTGGGGAGACCTTGACTAACTGCTTTGGCTGAGTAGTGATGGGTGATTGATAGATTGTGAGACTGGAGGGAGGCCAGGGAATGTATGAGTAGGAGGGAAAAGACACACACACTCACACACACTCACACACACTCATCCCACCCCAAACCTACTATTTCCTTCCCTCTACCTCCCTTCTTCTCTTCCCCCTTTCCTTCCTCCCTCCCTTCCATTTTTTCCTTCCTTCCTTCCTTCCTTCCTTCTTTCCTTCCTTCCTTCCTTCCTCTCTCCCTCCCTCCTTTTCTCCCTCCCTTCCTTCTCTCCTCCATCCCTCTCTTCTCCATATATTACCAATGTCAACCCTGCTCTGGGCCTCAGAGTCCTACTCTGTACAATGAGGGGGTGGCCTCTAAGGGCCCTTCTCACCCAGTGGGGGAATGCAGGGCAATTGAGGTTAAGTGACTTGCCCAAGGTCACACATCTAGTTAAGTGTCTGGGACCACATTTGAACTCAAGTCCTCCTGAGTCCAGGGTCAGTGCTCTATTCACTGCACCACCTAGCTGCCCCAACACAGCGCTTTGAAAGGCCCTGGGTTTGAATCCTGCCTTTGGCCTCAGTGACCCCTAAGGTTTTTTCCCAACCCTACCCTGATGGGCCCATGAGCCCAGACACACCTTTTCTAATGGGTGGAATTACTGAGCTGGGCTTTGCCTCCCTTCCTCCAATGTTGGCCTCAGGGACAATGGAGCTGGAACCTTGGGCTCTCTCACCAGTCTCTGGACTCGCCGGTGCTTGGGTTCTCTCTGCCAGCATGGACAGTGGGGCAGGGACCTCAGCAAGGATGATACCGATCTGCTCAGGACCTTTTATTCACCCATTTCCTCACTCTGTTATTCAGTTGAGTCTTGTCTGACTCTCTGTGACCCCATCTGGAGTTTTCTTGGCAGAGATCCTTGAGCGTTTTGCCACTCCTTTCTCCACTTCATTTTACAGATGAGGAAACTGAGGCAAACAGGTGAAGTGATTTGCCCAGGGTCATAAAATGTCTGAGGCCAGATTTGAACTCAGGCCATGTAGATTACAGGCCCAGCATTCTATCTACTTTGACACCTAGCTATTCTGATTCCCTTATTTACCAACCTCCGCTCATTCTGGATTGAGCCTGCCACACATGCCTGAGTCACTTCTTACCTGCCCTACCTTTATATTGGGCACAGGCTTTCAAATATCTCAGCCGGGCAGAGAGCTCCCTAGGCATCCACATTCATCTCTTTTCAGGCAGATGCCCCTCTTCCTCTTTATTGAACCAACTCCTTCTTGTCTTTAAAATGTCACTCTTGAGTGTTTCCCATCCTTGTAACTCCCACTAGAGAATGTTAGTCCATGAGATCCTATCTGTTCTTCCTCCGAGCCCCCGAAACCTGCTTTCCTGAAACCTTTGGTCTATGGTGGATGATGACTTTCCCTTCCTTCTTTATCAAGAGGTCCCTGGTGGAAGATTCCCTCCCTCCTCCCCCCGCCCCCATGCTGGACCATTTTCTTCTTTAAAATGGCCTCCAATTTGTTGGTTAGGAGCAAGTCTATGAGTTCCTCTTGTGGCTTCTAGGATGAATAAGCCATGTGACCTTAGCTGGGAGAGAGGTGGGGAGGGAGGGAGACAGGGAGAGAGAGAGAGAGAGAGAGAGAGAGAGAGAGAGAGAGAGAGAGAGAGAGAGAGAGAGAGAGAGAGGTGGGGAAGAGTAGTGGGCAGGGTTAGGGAGGCTGCCTCTGGAGTGTTTGGTCAGTGCAGGGGGGGGAGGGGGGGAACACAGTTTCAGATGAACATTGATGGATGAGCTGGAACTCCAGCTCGGAGTTCCCCACCCAGAGGAGGGCAGTCGGGATGAAGAAGGGTCTCCAGTTCATGCCCTAGTGGAGGGAAGAGGGGAGAAGCCTTGGGGGAGGGGCGGGTTCATCTTCCCCCGAAGCTCCCGGTCCGTGGCCCCGGAGGGCACTGCTCTGGAGCCTTTGGCCCCTTCAGGCAGAGGTTCAGGGAGCCTGTATGAGTCCCAGATGCCCATTTCTACCTATTTGACTCACTGAGGAGGGAGGAGGAGGGAGGAGACAGCGGAAAGGCACAGAGGCAGTTCTTGCTGTTTGCAGATGCTGTCCATGCCACTTTGGGGCGATGCTGGTCTCCTCCTCTCTGGGCCCCCGGCAGTGGAAGGAAGGCGCCTGGGCTGAGGACTGTCTGGGCACCCCGAGCCGTGAGACCTTGAGCAAGTCTCCTCACTGCTCCAGTCTGTTTCTTCCCCTGTAAACTGGGCTCGATGTAGCAGCTTTGCCGGAGCCTTGAGCACTGGCTGGGGCAGAAGGGCTGCGCCTCTTAGTCAGCCCCATGGGAGGGGGGAAGGGGGAGGGGGGAGGGGGGAGGGGGAAGGAAAGGGGGGAAGGAATGGAGAGGGGAGGGAATGGAGGGGGGAGGGAATGGAGGGGGGAGTCCCCTCAGAAGCAGGGACGGCATTTGGAAGCGGGGCCTGGAGTCATTTCTGGGGACTTTCCCCCTCATTTTTCTCAAACAAATCTGGGTGCCCTATATCCTGAGGCCAATAGCTCGTTTCCCAAGGCTCCATCAGCCCATGCTGGTGCCTGGGGCTTCTCAGGTCTAGCGCTCAATTCAGCTCAGGAAATCCCCGTCATCAACCCTCCCCCCGGCAAGTCACAGCTGGGAAGGTGGGGGGACTGGGACCCAGGTTTCTCCCACCACTCCCCACTGCCCGAGTGAGCTCATCCCGCACTGGGTACGCGCACCAAGCAAACCCCAGCCTTGGAAGAGGAACTGAGCACCGGAAAACTGGGGCCAGGCGCTCCCTTTGATCTCTCTCTAATAAGGATTTCCAGCTCAGCTTCCTCCCTTCCCTCCCCTCTCCAGGAGCAGGGCTGTCCCGGATCCTGGCAGACCAGGGGCTTCGAGCGCCGTGTAGGGGAGCCGGCTGCCTGTGGGATTGTAGTGTGTGTGTGTGCGTGTGCGTGTGTGTGCGTGTGTGTTGTGTGTATATGAGTGTGCGTTGTGTGTGCATGTATGTGTGCATTGTGTGATGTATTTCGTGTGTGCGTTGCGTGTGCACGTGTGTTGTGTGCATTGTGTGTTGTGTGTGGGCGTGTGTGTTGTATTGTGGGGGTGGGGAGCGGCAGAAGGCAGGGAGGAGCTCGCAGGAAGGGTCTGTATCACGGGGCCAGAAGCCGCGGGGTTTGAGCCCAGGGCGCCCCTCTCCGGGGCTTTGTTGCCCAGCTGTTAAGATTCCCAGCCTGTTCTTTGATGAGCGGGAATCCAGGGATGAAGAGTTCACTGCCGTGCCGCGCTGGGCTTTGGGGTTTTGTTTGGGCGGGTAGAAGGAGGAAAGCTAGGTCTGTTTTTAATAAAACGCAGATTACGAAGAGCCTCAGTGTGTGTGTGTGCGTGCGTGTGCGCGTGTGTTGTGAGTGTATTTGTGCGCGCGCGCGTGTGTTGTGTGCGTGTATGTGCGTGTGTATGGGTGGGTGTGTGCGAGTGGGAGTGCGTGGGTGGAGGGTGGGGAGGGGTGTGTGGGGGGTGCCCGCGTGAACTCCCTGACTCGTGGCATTCGGAAGCATTCTCCGGGCCTGACGTCTGGGGAGGGAGGAGGGCATATGTGTGAAAGGCCATCCCCTGCCCAGGCTTGGACACCTGGGGACGCAGGCCTGAGGCTGGGGGCTGGCCATCTGTCAGCTGGAAACTAGATGGCCATGGTCAGCAGGGTGCCGACTCCCCCGGCCAAGCCCGGGGACATTCTCCCCCTCCACCCCCCTTACTCGTCCTCTGTTTCTGCGCAGGCCTCTCCCTCCCTTCCCCTTAGTTTCTCACCCTCACCCTCTTTGCATGTCCAGCCCGGTGCTAAATCTGGCTGTTTCTCAGCATAGCATGTCCGGCCTCTGCCCCCTCCGCGCTCACGCAGCCGCCCTCTCCCCCGGCCCCACCGTGGCTCACTTGGACTACTCCGGAGGCTGCCTCCCTTCCTCTCTCTGGTTCACATTCCCCAGAGCTGCCCAGACCGTCTTCCATAAGGCCGTGCCACCACCCATAAGCCAGCGTGCACACAGCCATCTAGAGGTTACATACGTGAGCCTCACAACAACCCTGTTCTTCCCCTGATTTACAGGTGAGGAAACTGAGGCAGAAGTTAGGCATCCTGACTTCCCTGACCTTTCCCCTGGTTTCTTCTTTCTGAATTGTCTTTATTTTCGTTACCGGTAAGTAGAGGGCAGGGCACAGCTCAGGACCTGGGGTATGGGCCAGACAGCAGAGGAAGGAAGGAAAGGGGCTGACCGCGGGCATGCAGCCCAAAGAGCCAGGAACTTAGAGGCTCACCCATTTCTCCGCTCCGGGTCTCAGTTTCCTCCTCTGTAAAACCAGAGGGTAGACTGGACAGTCTTGAAGGTCCCTTCCAGGACCTTCTCTGACCCTCTGGTTCAGCACTAGGTGTCTCAAAGAAAACAACCCAGCCCAGAGGTCAGGGAGCTTCCGGGGGCCCAGCCTGGGGCTCAGTCAACAAGGGAGTCTGGGGACCTGCCAGGAAGGGTGGGAGCGCTGGGTCCTCTGGCCAGGACGCAGGGAGGGGCACCAGAGACCCACGACTGGAGCGTGGAGCTGTTGTTTTGCTGGCCAGACCTCCAGAGTGCTGCTATCTGCTCAGGGAGCTTGGGAAAGGACAAAGGAGAGCTCCTTCTCCTATGGATTGGGAGTCCAGTGGGGGCCGGCCCTGTCCTGTCCAGGACAGCAGGAATTTCATAAACGCATGGAGATGGGCAGGGAGGGAGGGAGAGGTACCAGGTTCCCACAGAGTGAGAGTCAGGACAGAGCCCACCCCCTCTGCAGGTGCTGCCGTGCCATTGGCCGCCCCAGCTGTCAGTCAGCAGTGGGGCAGCCAGCCCCATAACACAGACTGTTGCCCTGTCACCCGCTGTGCCAAGGAGGCTGTTTGGGTCACACCTACTGATTGGCTTGTAGCATTCAGTAGGCGCCTAATACATGTTGTCCATTGGTAACCTGGCTGGACAAGGACAAAGATGAAGGCAAGCCTACCTTGTCCACCTCATCCCTGAGCAGGAGCCCTCTACCCAGTACACGCAACAAGAAGTTATATGGGCTTTGCTTGCAGATCTCAAGTGATGGGGAGCTCACTACCTCCCAAGATACTTTTGGACTCTTTCAATGGTTAAGGGCTTTCCCCTTACATGGAGCACACATCTGCATTGGACCTGTGTCCTAATTCAATCTTGGAGGACGCAGACTCTGGGTGGGTGTTCCTGAAACTTTGGATCAGCAACAGCCAAGGCACTAAGGAGCCTCAGGGAGGCGGCTGCAGAGTGTCCAGGCATCCCTGGGGATGAGGGTGGAGCAGAGATACCCAGCAAGGCTGGCATCCAGCCAGGGAGGGGGATCCCTGGTCCTCTGCCCAGCCCAGCCCTGCTATCCCCTTCCCCAAAGGGTCTTTGTACTGTGAGCCTGTGGTCTAAGCCTGGTTATGCACAAGCCTGTCTCTCCCATTAGACTAAGTGCTCCTGGAGGGCAAGGACTGTCTTTCCTCCTTTTTTTGTGCTTCTTAAATGCTTGGTGATTGACTGACCAGTTTCATCAGAAGACCTGAGTTGGAATGTGCTGTTTCTAACCTCTGGAAAACTGGTCAAGTCCATTACCTTCTCTGGGCCTTGCCGATCCTCCGGCTATGACTCCCCTGAGACTCTGAGGTTTACAAAGGGCTACCCTCAGCTCCACCAGCCCCATGGATTGTAAAGATCATTACCCCCATTTTAACAGCTAAGGCACTTGAGTCAGAAGGGGAGTGACTGACCCAAGATCACACAATTATTAAGTGTTGGGGTCAGAACTCATGTCTCTGTCCTGTTAGCCTGCCTGGGTTCTCTAAATCTCCCACCCCAGAGAGATCCAAGTGCCCCCTATGGCCCCAGGTAAGTGACAGGCACACATCTCTCACGTGACCTGGGTTTGGGGACTGGCAGAGCTTGGGAGCTGGGATGGGCCCCAGGCTCCTCCTGGCTTGGCAGGCACCAAGCCCTGGCAAGGCTCCAGCCCAAGTGAGAGATTCCTGAGCCTCCTGGCATTGGCGTGTTTCTCCCAGACGTGTGAACCTGGCACCTGCGTGGGGAGCTTTGTGCCCCCAGATGCACGGCTGGGTACCAGCTCCCACACCCACCAAGGCCCTACAGTTTGCCCAAACTGGTTGGTGCCTTGGCTTCCATGCTGCAGCAGGGGCCAGGCCAAGAAGACCAGGATGCTCAGGGCAAGCTGAGTATCTGGGTACAAAGTGCAGCCTAGTAGGTGGTTGACTCTTGGGCAGAGCAGCAGAGAGCCAGGAGTGGACTTTGTCCCAAGCACAGTTCAGGGAGTGCCCTGGCCTCCAGATCCAGCTCCACCAGCCGTGATGTGCATGCCAAGTGGGTAGGCCCCTTCCCTTCCCCCCTCAGGACCTCAGCTCCTACCCCTGCTTCTCTCTGAGCACCCCTGGAGAGGCTAAGATGGGATGAGGTCTCTGAAAATGCCCTTTATAAAGAGAGCGGGAGTAGGAGAGCAAGACAGTGGGATACAAGGTGGGATACAAGGATACAAGGATACAAAGAGAGGGAGGGGGAGGAAGAAGAGGGAAGGGGAAGAGGGAGAGGGA
>CM053595.1:323542413-323572349 GCA_028646575.1 Pseudocheirus occidentalis
GGAACAGGGTTAATCAGTGTGATCTGGATGAAGACCCCACAAAGGAGACTGGTGTAGTCAGGCAGAAAGGAAGAGATGGAGGAGAGAAGAAAGATTCCAGGAGGAGAGTGTCCAGAGCTGCAGGAAGGTAAAAGAGAACAGAGACTGAGAAAAGGCCATTGGACTGGCTGCTAAAAGATCATGAGTCACTTTGGAGAGTGCAGCTCTCATGGAATGTTAAGACGGGAAGCCAGATGGCCCAGGGTTTAAAAGAGCAACAGAAAAAGGACACGGAAATGCATCTCCTCCTTATTTTTCTGTGCAGGGTAATCAGTTGCTGAGAAGAGCTAAGTCCTTCACAGCTGATCATTGCTGCAATGTTGCTGTTACTGTGCACAGCGTCCTCCAGGTTCTGCTCATTTCACTTTGCATCCATTCATGGAAGTCTCCCTGTGCTTTTCTGAAACCACCCTGATCATTGTTTCTTAGAGTACGATAGTATTCTATCACAATCATATACCACAAGTGGTTTGGCCCCAATTAAGAGACATCCCCTCAATTTCCATTTCTTTGTCAAGGCTAAGAAGCTGCTATACATATGTTTGTACCTATAGGACCTTTTCTCTTTTTTTGTTTAATCTCTTTGGGATACTGACCCAGTGGTAGTATTGCTAGATTACGGGGTATGCACAGTTTCTTAGCCCTTTGGCATAGTTCCAAATTGCTCTCCAGAATGGCTGGATCAGTTCACAACTTCACCAACAGAGAATTAGGATTTCAATTTTCCCACATCTCCAACATTTGTCATTTCCCCTTTCTGTCATGTCAGCCAATCTGGCAGGTGTGAGGCTGTAACTCAGAATTGTTTTCATTTGCATTTCTCTAATCAATAGCATTTTTTTCATATGACTATAGACAACTTTGATTACTTCATCTAAAAACTGGGAGACACATTCTTAAGGAGTTTAGCTATAAAAGGGAGGAGAGATGGGCTGATATCTGGTGGGGATGGATGGATCAAGTGAGGGCTTTTGAGAAGAGAAGAAATGAGAAGGAATTAAGGTAATGGAGAGAACCAAGGGGGGAGGAAAAGAGAGGAAGGGAGAAGGAGAGTAAGAAAGGATTAGGAATGGGAGAACAGTGGGAAGAAGAGGGAGGCTAAGAGAAGAAGAGGAAGCTCCTAATGAGCCCCTACCTTCCATCTCCTGTATCTTCCTGAGGTTGTTCTGCTAGCCAAGGTTAACCTTCTCAGAGGCAGTTCCGGCTCTTCCTTCAACTTCAAGGGAGGCTTTCAAGTCTTGACCTTGGGGCTTTGGTCAACCATAGACTTCTAGCTGGAGCCCTGGAGCTGGAACTGTGAAGGACCTTGAAGGCCATCCAGGCTACCCTCAAGAAGGAAGCCCAGGGAGGGAAGAGGCTTGGGGATGATCATGCAGGAAGGCGAGCACCATCAAGACTCCAGCTCAATTTGGGTTCAGTCCATTGGCAGCTGATGCCTCATTTCAGTGCCCAAGACTGGCCAAGGTCCCCTGGAGGCCACGCAGACTGGTATCATTCTCTGGGTGTATGAAGACTCCTTCAGAAAGCTTGTGAGTTCCCCAAGGGTAGTATGAAGAAAGAGGGGTCTGCTTTGCCTCATGTACTTTGGTGCAGGTGGAGGACTCCAGGTATGAAGGGGAAAGCTGGCACCCACGTGCATTCTCAGCTTTCCCAGGAAAGGGATAGGCAATGGGTCAAGGAAGTGAGAGAGTGTCTGAGGTGCCCAGAGAGCCTGGCTCTGCCCTCTGGAGCCACAAGATGAGATAAAGCTTTTTGTCCATCAGTGACAGGCCTTCATAGCCTTGAAGACAGCTAGCATGCCTCCCCCCCACTGAGTCTTTCCTTCTCCCCAGTTCCTGTACTTCAGCTCCTTATGAATGGAATCTGAACACTTCTTCCCAAGTCCTTGCCAAGCTGTGATACCCAAGAGAGCACATCCCTCCTGACTTCATCTGAGCAGGGCAGAGACAGTCCTAGGAACTCAGCCTTTCACAACAGGGCTTAAGCTGCCTTGTCTTCCTGGGTTGGCCAGAGCTGGAAGGAGCATAGGCCAAATGGGCCTTTGGCTTAGGGTAGCAGTGTCCTCCCAGGATGCATTTTCTCCTGTCCCCGTTGTATCCTAGTGACTTGCTTTTCTGTTGGGCACTAGCCCACGCATCCCACGGTACCCGTGGGGGACTCAAGCCAAGGTCCTTTTCACAGGGCACCAATCTCCGGGGTAGCCAGGGTCAGCCTGCCCCCTTCCCCCCTGTTGTGGCAGACCTCACCCTGGCTCCTGCTGCCTTCTGTACTGTCACTGCCCACAGCACCGCCCTGCCCAATGTTTGTCCCCCACGGGATATGATTCCCAATTGTGCTTTTTTCATTCCGTTAAACTTCTCAGTTTGATAATTTGCATTTTATCTTTACCTTCGCAAATAAATCCAGAGAAACGCCCTCTTGAGAGCTGGAATGGGAAGATATGTGGGGAAGGGGGAAACTGAGGCAGGGGAGCAAAGCCCAAGCAAGGAGAGACTGCCATGGTCACCGAGGTGGCCAGCACAGTCTGATGCTCTGAAGTCAGAAGACCCACGTCTGAATGCCACCCCAAACACCTACTACATTTGTGACCTTAAATAAGTCCCTTCTCCTTGGGTCTCCTCTGTAAAATGAGGGGATCTCTTCTAGCTCTAGATCAGTGGGTAACCTTGAGAGCCCAGAACTGATGCTCATTCCCCAGAGCCCAGTTCTCTGCCTACAGACAGGAGTTGGAGCTGCCAGGACATGCAGTAGAACTGCATCACAAGCAGCCTCCTGGGGGCCCTGACTCATCCTCCCCACCAACAACCCTGCACCTACTAAGGGCCCGCCCCAGTCCAGGCTTGGTCCCAGGGAGGGGAGCAAAGCCCAGACAGACAAGATTCTTGTCCCACAGAGCTTCCCAGAGCCCAGTGACCAGACGTGGAAACAGAGGACAGCTCCCAGGCAAATGCCCCAAGTGCCCAAAGAGAGGGGCAGGAGGCTTTGGGTGTAGAGGACCCAGAGCTCGCTGGAGCCCTTTCCCTACTCGCACGGCCATTGGAAGCTCAGGGGCCTCAGCAGCAGAAAGTCCGCCTAGCGCCCGGACCAAGAAGGCCCCCTGTGACATCTGGACTAGTGGTCTTGAAGGCCTCTGGTGCCAGGAGCTCACTACTTCCCCAAGCAGTTCAGGCCATCTTGGGACAGCTCTTGGTACAAGGAAGCTTTTTCTGACATGATCTCAACGCACCTCTCTGCAATGCCCATCCGTTATTCTATTGTGGGCTAAACCCCTGCTGATTCTGACAGGATCTCTGCTCCCCACCCCATTCACCACCTGGGAGACATCCCCTACCTTCCTCTGCCTTGACCCGTCTCTGATCCTGGCTTGCCGATTCTGCCCCCATCACATTTCTCCCATGGGTGGGTCACCCCCTTTAGATTCCTGCTGCTCCTGCTGGTCATCATCCAGGCTCTCTCCTCAACACCTGCCCTCTGTATTGGGGCCTTCCCGCCCCAGGCCATCCTTCCTCCAGCTGCCAGACTGTTCCCCCTTACGCACAGACCTAAGGGTGCCACTGCTCCGCTCAGAGCACATCAGTAACTTCCTATTACCTGCTGGTTGACGTTCCAACCACCAAGGCCCTGCTTTCCACGAGCATTGTCACTGCTCCAGCCAAACCGGATCACTCATGGTCCCCCCTACTGATCAGAGCTAATAAATGATTGGTGAGCAAAGGACTGGTCATCCTTTAGCACCCCCAGGCCTCTTCTCACACTACTCCTTGCACCTCCTCTTTGCACTGTCCAACTCAGCCGCCTCTTCCAGGAAGCCCTCCCCTACTCCTAACCCAGTGAGGAGTCAAAGTATTCCACATACAGGAGACAACCAAAAGCGTTCCAGATTAACAAGTACCACTTTCTCCAGGAAGCGTTCCCTGCTTCCCCGAGGCCCATCTGTCAGACCTTTAGCTCAGCCCTCCTTGGGCTGTCTAGGGCTCTATACCTCTGAGTACTGTGAGGCACCCAAGGACAAGGACTGTAACCCCATCCAGCACCTATCCAGTACTCCCCCAATAGGTGCCAGGAGAGTGAAAAGCAGAAAACATGAGCAGGAAGACTCGGAAATCTGGTCCAACCCCTCCCTGTAAAGAGGAGGAAATTGAGGGTCCCAGAGGGGAAGGGAATCTCCCCAAGGGGAAAGGGAACGGGATAGGCATTTATATACATGTAGGCTGTGTGCCAGACCCTGGGCTAGGCACCCTACAATTCTTATTTTATTTGACCCTCACAACAGCCCGGGAAAGTTGATGCTGTAATTATCATCCCATTTGATGGATGAGGCAGATAGCAGATAAGTGACTTGCCCAGGGTCAACCAGCCAGTAAGGGTCTGAGGTAAAATTTGAACTCAGGTCTTCCTGCTTAGAGGCCAACCCCTCTATCGTTAACTCCCTCTCCCACACTCTCCATTTCAGCTCCAACTCTCCCATTTGTTGCTCTCCCATGAGCCCCAAATGTATTCTCTCCTCCCCTGCCCCTCCCAGAATCCTCATTCATTCAAGGATTGGCTCAGTCTCCCCCTCCCACAGAAAGTTTTTGCAGATGCCTTCTCCCTCCCCTTCAGATGACTGTGTCCATTTCTGTTGAACCCTCACTTTCCCTAGTAGAATGTTTGTTCCTCGAAGCCAGGAGCTAGCTTCGGCCTCCCCAGCATTTAGCACATAATACTGGGTGAAGGAGTGAATCTACTTCTATAACAAGTGTTGGGTAGACTGGGCCTGGAACTCAGGACTCCCAGCTCCCAGCCCAACCCTAGTGGGGGGCTGGCTGAGCTGAAGGAGAAGCAGGCTCTAAGCTCCAAGCTTCACCCACCTTCCCTCGTGGGTGGAGGAGAGAAGAATGCCAGGTGTATGGAGGTGGTGCCTCATGCCCAGAAGGCCAGGGCCTCCCAGACATGATCTAATGCATCGGCCCTGGACCAGGCTGCTGGGGGTGGGGCGTGGGCTGGGGTTTGAATTCCTGCCTCCCTGGTACCCTCTGAGAACCCTGGAGGTTCCCTCAGTGATGGAGCCTGAGACAAAGAATCAGAGCTGGGGATGCATAGAAGGGAAAAAGCCACTCCCTGAGACGTAGGTGAGAGGTGGGTCAGCCATGGAGCTTTGTAGCCACACTGGATCCTCGCAAGAGAAATTAGCAGCCCCTGGTTCCCTTCTGGGGCTCACCCCTTGGTTAAGTCTCAAAAAAACAGAGTGAAGAAAGAAAGCAGATAGGATCTCCTTAAAGACCACTCCCCAACTGATAATCAATCAACATGCATTTATCAAGAGCCCACTATGTGCTGGGCTCTGTGCTGAGCACTGGGTATACAAAGAAAGGCAAAAAGTCCCTGCCCACAAGGAGCTTCCGGGCTAGCGGGGGAGACTATGTATCAGATACATACAGAGTACAGGGTAACTAACCCTAGAGATGGTGGTGCAGCAGCTTGGGGGATCAGGAATGGCCTCCTAGAGGAGGCGATGGAGAGACAGTATTCTAGGCAGGGGATACAGTCAGTACAAAGACAGAGAGGTGGGAGATGAAGTGTCCAGTGCAAAGAACAGCAAGTAGACCAGTGCCTCTGAATCTTAGAGTATGTGGAGGGGAGTGAAGTGTAAGACTGTAAAGGAAGGGTTTAAAAACCAGAGGAATTTATAAACAGAGCTACTGGAGCCCAGGGAGTAGGGAGTGATGGTCACTTGAAGAAAAATCACCATGGCAGCCGAGTGGAGGATGAACAGGAGGGAGGAGCGAGTGAAAAAAAAAAAGAGCCAATTGGGAGGCCACAGCAATAGTCCAGGGGATGAGAGGGTGAGGTGGTGACGAGAGATGTTGCAGAGAAAGAAAAACAAGGTACGTGGTCAAAGCCTATGAACAGACATGTGTCCGTGGAGAGATGCAAGCTAACCGCAGCTCTCTGAAAAACTCCGCAAATCAATAATAAAAAGAGAAATGCAAATTAAAGCCACTCTGAGGCCCCAGCTCCCACTTAGCAGATTGTCAAAGACGGGAACAGAGGAGAATGACCATAGTTGGAAGGGCTGCGGGAAGACGGGCACCCTGCTGCCATGCCGGTGGAGACGGATCTTCTGGAAAGCAGCTTGAAATTATACCCCCGCCCCAGTCATTAAAAAGCACATCCCCTTTGACCCAGCAATACAATTACCAGGCATATGCCCAAAGAGGGTCGAAGACAGAAAAGAAAGAGTCTTTAAGTACAAAAACAATTATACTCAGTCAGTCATTCCCCAGTAGAAAATGAATCGATACAATGCATTTATTATTAATAAATATTAAATATATTTATTTAAATTTAATTTAATGATTAAGTATTAAATGTGCATATTTAAAAATACATAATTAACACACACTGTATCCCCGGCACAGGTTCAGCACTGAGGATTCAAAGAAAGAGGAGGAAAGTAAAGAAGACTGGAAAAGAAGGAAGAAACCATTCCGTAAAGACCATTCAGTGCCCAGCAGATTTTAAATTGGGGGTAATAGGGAGCCACCGCGGCTTACTGAGGAGGGGGTGACGCTTTAGGGAAATTGCTTTGCCGGCTGAGTGGAGGATGAATGGGAATTGGGAGAGGCGGAAGACCGGGAGGCCCTTGCTCAGCCTCTCTCACCTTGGCCAAGATAGTGAGGCTATTACCATCGGCCAAGTGACGGGTGATGAGAGACAGCATTAGGGCAGAGACTATGTGGGTGCCTAGAACAGAAGAGGCAGAAGAACAGTGTCTGGCAAGGCACTGGATCTATAGCATCACGTTTTGCTGGAGCCAAGAATCATAAATAAAGTGAGTGCCCATCGATTGGGGAAAGGCTGAACAACCTGGCACATGAATGTCAGGGAATGATGCTGTGCTTTAAGAACCGATTATGGTGAAACAATGAATAGAGAACCACGGGAGAATGGATAGAGACCAAAACGTGTGGAGCCGGGACTGTAGCAATAGAGGTAGAGATAACTGGTACAGAGCCGGTGATTAATAAAACGTTCCCACGAGGGAAGGTGGGTGAAGCTTGGAGCTTAGAGCCTGCTTCTCCTTCAGCTCAGCCAGCCCCCCACTAGGGTTGGGCTGGGAGCTGGGAGTCCTGAGTTCCAGGCCCAGTCTACCCAACACTTGTTATAGAAGTAGATTCACTCCCCTATAGAAGTAGCCCTCCCTCCCCTGCTCTATAGAGATGGCAGCTGCGGAGGGGGGACTTTGCAGAGAATGGTGGCCTTTGGGGGTGTTGGGGAACTTCCCTAAACTATCTCCCCCTTTATTCTTTGTTGTAAGGGGTGGTTCTCTTCAGGGAGAAGAAGGAAGGACTCAGTGGGATTAGGAGCAGCCCCTGGACTTGGAGTCAGAGCAGATCTGAGTTCTGACCCCACCTGAGCCACCTACTTACAAGCTTATAGTCCTGAGTCTTCCAATTGGTCCCTAATCCTCCCACAGAGCAAGTCACTTCACCTGTAGGTATCTCAGTTTCCTCATATGTCAAGCAAGAGCATTGGACTCAATGGTGACCCAAAAAAAACACACTTTCAAAAATGAAATGGGGGGTGGCTAGGTGGTGCAGTGCATAGGGCACAGACCCTGGAGTCAGGAGGACCTGAGTTCAAATCCAGTCTCAGATACTTAACACTTACTAGCCATGTGATCTTAGTCAAGTCACTTAACCCCAACTGACCTGCCTTCCCCCCTCCAAAAAGTTAAAAAAAAAAAGTCTACCGATTATGGTGAACCTTTAACAAACTTTGAACAAAAATGAAATGGAATATCCGTATAAGATGTGACAATTTCTGAGAAGCCTGGGAAAACTTGTTTGAACTGATGAGCAGAACCAGGAGAGCCGTGTAAACATGGATTTCAGTAACATAAAAGTTACCAACTCTGAATGCCTTCCAAAGCTCTGTTCCACCACTGCAAAGTCTCCTTGTGATTCCAGAGCCATCTGAAGCAGCAGGGGCTGCTCACCTCCTGCTAGAGGCTGCAGCCACTTGATCACTGGAGACCCAAAGTGAATTTGTTTAGCCTGTTATATTTATGTGTTACTAAGGGAGAGGGGAGAATTTATGTGTGTGTGGGGGGGGGGCAGCTGTGGAAAGTGGGTGTGATGGGAAAAGAAGAAAAGAAAGGAGAATCAAGAAATCATTTTTAAAACACAGAAGACATGGGTGGAGCCAAGATGGCAGAGAAGAAGCCCAAACCTGGCATGGGCTCTGGTTCTCAACACCTCCAATACATGTAAAAAAATTACTCTAAACAAACTTTAGAGCTACAGAACCCACAAAGTGACAGAGAGAAACAAATCTCCCATTGAAAGAAGCCCAGTAGGCAAACGGGAAAGGTCTATCACAACGCACTGGGAGCCGAGGACAGCCCCCCATGGGCAGTGCTCTTCCAGCCCCAGGGTGGCCCCGGGCAGAACAGACTTCAGGAGAGTGAAGCACCAGCAGCTGTGGCAGTTTCCAGACTTCTCAACCCATAAACATGAAAGACAAAGTAAAAGGTCAATGTGGAGCTCAGTTGGAACAGGATGGATGGAAGACCAAGGTCCAGCCCCTGCCCCCAGGGTGTGAAGCGATGCTGCAGCTGTGTGGCTGCCTCAGGAGCTCTTGGCCTGCAGATTGTAGGGGGACCAAGCAACCATTCAGAGGATAATCACTCTTGCTTTGACCTGCTCAGATCTGGATCATGGTCTTGAGTGGTCATCCTTGGAGTATGTGACCAATGTGCCAAAACTCATGGGAGCTTCAGAGACAGTGCCCTCCTAATAGCTCTGGCAGCTGCAAAAACCTCAGCAATTTGGGACAAAGCTCTTTCCATTCTGGAAGCAGAGTTCTACCATGGCAAAGAGCTCAAAAGTCAAGTAATTGACTGGCAATATGAGCAAGCAGAGGAAGCACAATCAGATCACACAATCCTTTTGGGGGGACAAAAAAGATCAAAGCAAGGAATGGGAGGAAGATAGTGAAGTCAGAACTTCTGCATCAAAATCCTCCAAGAAAAATAAGAATTGGTTACAGGCCATAGTGGAGCTCAAGAAGGATTTTGAAAATCAAGTAAGAGAAGTGGAGGAAAAATTGGGAAGAGAAATGAGAATGATGCAAGAAAATCATGAAAAGAGAGTCAACAACATGCTAAAGGAGGCCCAAAAATACACTGAAGAAAATAACACCTTAAAAGTAGAATAACTCAAATGGCAAAAGAGGCACAAAAAGCCAATGAGGAGAAGAATGCCTTAAAGAGCCGAACTGGCCAGATGGAAAAGAAATTTCAAAAACTCACTGAAGAAAATAACTCCTTCAAAATTAGATTGGAGCAATTGGAAGCTGATGACTTTATGAGAAATCAAGATACTATAAAACAGAGCCAAACAATTGAAAAAATAGAAGGCAATGTGAAATATCTCATTGGAAAAACTACTGACCTGGCTAATAGATCCAGGAGAGATCATTTTAAAATTATTAGACTATCTGAAAGCCATCATCAAAAAAAGAGCCTAGACACCATCTTTCATGAAATTATCAAGGAAAACTGCTCTGATATTCTTCTAGAGGGCAAAATAGAAATAGAAAGAATTCACCCATTGCCTCTTGAAAAAGATCCCCTAGTCACTTAACCCTAACTGCCCTCCAAAAAAAAATAAAAGAAAAAGATTCCCCCCCAAAAAAATTCCTAGGAATATTATAGCCAAATTCCAGAGTTCCCAGGTCAAGGAGAAAATACTGCAAGCAGTCAGGAATAAACAATTTGAATATTGTGGAAACACATTCAGGATAGCACAAGATCTAGCAGCTTCTACATTAAGGGATCAAGGGGCTTGGAATATGATATTCCAGAGGTCAAAGGAGCTCAGATTAAAGCCAAGAATCACCTACCCAGCAAAACTGGATATAATATTTCAGGGGAAAATATAGATATTCAATGAAATAGAGGATTTTCAAGTATTCTTGATGAAAAAACCAGAGCTGAACAGAAAATTTGACTTTCAAATACAAGAAGCAAGAGAAGCATGAGAAGGTGAACAGGAGAAAAAAATCATAAGGAACTTACTAAAGTTGAGCTATTTACATTCCTACATGGAAAACCAATCATTGTAACTCATAAGACTTTGTCAGTATGAGGATAGTTGAAGGGAATATATATGTATGTATGTATGTATAGTATATATACATGTTTATATACATACATACATATGTATGCATGTATAGGAGTGTATGTGCGTATATATATATATGTGAGTGTGGACATATGTATGTGCATGTATACATAGAGGGCATGGGATGAGTTGAATATGATGGGACGATATCTAAAAAACATAAAATTAAGAGGTGAGAGAGGAATTTATTGGAAGAAGGAGCAAGGGAGAGATAGAATAGGGCAAATTATCTCATTTAAGAAAGGCAAGAGAAAACTGTTACAATGGAGGGGAAGAGCAGGAAGATGAAAGGGAATGGGACAACCTTATTCTCACTGAATTTGGCTTAAGGAGGGAATAACATACGCACTCAATTGGGTATCTTACCCTGTAGGAAATACCCTATATATATTTTTTTAACTAAATGGCCCATGGTACGTTTTGATCAAACATCAAAAGGAGATGGGAAGGGGGAAAAAAAACTGGTTCTATGAAAATATCCCTTTTCTCCATTAGTGGCGTGCTCATCCGACTTTTATCTTTATATTCCAATAAGTTATTTTGCTCTCACTGTTTAACAACAACAACAACAAAACACACACACAAAAAAATCCTTGCATACCTTGTTTCATTTCAATGTTTTTCTTTTATCATTGTAAAACCAAGGATGATTTTATAACTTTTTTTGTAGGTAGCTATTACATGTAGGGCAATCTCTGTCTCTCAGCAGGGATAAAATACTATAAAGAAATTGATCCTAGATAGTTTTCCCTTCAAGTCAAACATCTTGTTTTTAAACAAACTTTTGTTTGAAATAAAAATAACAATAAAAAAAAGCACAGAAGATAGAAGGAAGATCAGGAGGGGATAGATACAGATGGGACACTTGTGTTGCTGTGTGGAATTTCACACATAGAGAAGTTCACAGTTTCACATAGAATCTTCTTTTCTGTTCTGCGTGTGTTAAAATGTCCTTTGCTAAGTTCATAAGACAAAAGAAAAAAATTAATGTTTATTTCTTTTCTTTTATGGGAGGGGAAACTGAGTCCCAGAGGAAGAAGAGGGTTTTGCCCAAAGTCATACAGAAAGTTAATTGAGGTAGCATGGTATAGTGGATAGAACCTTGGGCTTGGAGTCAGGAAAAACTAGATTTAAATTCTGCTTCAGATATTGATTAGTGATGTGATGCTGGGCAGTCACTGCACCTCTAGGAGTTTCAGTAACTCCCCTGTATATGGGGGAGAGTGTGGGAGAAGGTTGCGAGGGGGGGGAGTCACTTAAATCAGTCATCCTCCTTCCATTCCACTTAGAAGACTTCTTGAATCAGTCTGAACATTTCTATTGAATCAGTCAAGGGCATTAAATTAGTTGTGAACAATCCATAATCAATTTGGAAGGAGTAAAAATCATTGGATAAAATGAAATGACAATACTTAGAATGTAGACTGGGACCAATGACAGAGGCTTAGGCATTCTGCGGGTATTGGAGGAAGAACAGATGGATTCAGAAGTCCTTAGGGTCAAAATCTGATCAGCTTCTTGGTGCCAACAGTTTCCATCAAGCCCCTGAGACCGAGGTCCCTGGAGTGGGGAGAGGGAAGAGGGGAGAACCTCTGTCTGCCAGAGGAGATGCTGGGGCACTTTGGTGGATTGGTTGAATTGGATGTCTTGTCAGCATCCTAGCAGTGACTGCAGAACATTGGCCACAGAAGCATGTGCATCAGGACATCAGGCAAACTGGGCACAATGAGGAATAAAATGCATAAAGGCAGCTTTGGGCCTCTCCAGGATCCCAGTGGACAAACCTATGCCATGACCAAGGGGGATCTCAGGAAGATTCCACAAATCAGCCCTTTGCCATGTGTGCTGTGAGTCTGAGCCCGCTTCCCCTGCTCCCCGCAAGAACTCTGGGTGCCTTCAGGAGCATGGCCCCTGTTTTGGGGGTAGGTGCTTTGCCACCTCCTCTACTAGACCACTTCAGGAAGTACGTGCTCCTAAAAGTCAATAAAGTCTCGTCAGCTACTTGTTATCAACTCATAATCAAGAGGGGAAGTAGCTCTGTGGGGTCTTAGGAGTTGTTGGACTAGACCTCCCCCCCCCAGAACCCTGAGGGAAGAAGGAGGTGGCCTCCTTCTGGGGACCAGCCTGCCATGTGAAGAGGCTGTGGAAGTAGCCCCAGAGCTGATGGTGCATGTCAAATGGGGAGGTGTCACGGTATAGCCTCTCAGATCCGTTTGAGTGTGGAGTCTATGATCCTGTATTCCTGTGGTAAGTACAGAGCAGCTACTGTAATAGAGGCTACCTCAAGGCAGGGCCAGTGTCTAGGTCTAGATGCTCAATTCTTCCCTGGCCCGATCCAACCCAACAAGGATTCTTAATGTTCCTGATATATATAACATCTTGTTCATTTTTTTCAGAATTTATTTTTAATTTTCAACACTTATTTCCACAAGATTTTGAGTTACAAATTTTCTCCCTGTCTTTCCCCTACCCCCACCCCAAGATAGCGAGCCCATTTACTATCCTTTCCCCCAATCTGTTCTCTCTTATATCTGCCCCCATCACCCCCCCTAACTTTCTTGCAGGGCAAGATGGATTTCTATACTGCTTTGCCTATATATCTTATTTCTCAGTTGCATGTAAAAAATTTTTTGTAACATTTATTCTTTAAACTTTGAGTTCCAGATTCTCTCCCTTCTTCCCTCCTCACTCACCCCCACTGGGAAGACAAGCAATTCAATATAAGTTGTGCAAGTGTAGTTACACAAAACATTTCCATAGTAGGCATATTGTGAAAGACTGACTATATTTCCCTCTATCCTGTCCCACTCCCCACTTATTCTATTTTCTCCTTTGACCATGTCCCTTTTCAAAAGTGTTTGCTTCTAACTACCCTCCCCCAATCTTCCCTCCCTTCTATTATCCCCCTCTTATTCCCTTCCTCCCTACTTTTTTGTAGGGCAAGATACCCAATTGAGTGTGTGTGTGTTATTCCCTCCTTAAGCCAAGTCCAATGAGAGTAAGGTTGACTCATTCCCATTCACCTTCCTGCTCTTCCCCTCCATTGTAACAACTTTCTCTTGCCTCTTTTATGTGAGATAATTTACCCTGCTCTATCTCTCCTTTTCTCCTTCTCCCCTTCTCTTCTTTCACTTTTTAATTTTATTTTTTAGATATTATCCCTTCATATTCAACTCACCTGTACCCTGTGTCTATGTATACATATACACACATACACACATATATATACATACACACACACACACACACACACACACACACACACATATATATATATATATATATATATATATATACACACATGCACACACACACACACATTCCCTTCAACTATCCTCATATTGAGAAAAGTCTCATGAGTTACAAATATCTTCTTTCCATGTAGGAATGTACACAGTTCAACTTCAATAAGTTTCTTATGATTTCTCCTTCCTGTTTACCTTTTCATTCTCCTCTTGCTTCTTGTATTTGAAAATCAAATTTTCTCTTCAGCTCTGGCCTTTTAATCAAGAATGCTTGAAAGTCCTCTATTTCATTGAATATCCATATTTTTCCCTGAAGTATTATATTCAGTTTTGCCAGGTAGGTGATTCTTGGTTTTAATTCTAGCTCCTTTGACCTCTGGAATATCATATTCCATGCCCTTCAGTATCTTAATGTAGAAGCTGCTAGATCTTATGTTATCCTGAATGTGTTTCCACAATACTCAAATTGTTTCTTCCTGACTGCTTGCAGTATTTTCTCCTTGACCTGGGAACTCTGGAATTTGGCTATAATATTCCCAGGAGTTTTATTTTTGGGATCTTTTTCAAGAGGCAATGGGTGAATTCTTTCCATTTCTATTTTTCCCTCTGGTTCTAGAATATCAGAGCAGTTTTCTTTGATAATGTGTCTTGAAAGATGATATCTAGGCTCTTTTTTTGATCATGGCTTTCAGGCAGTTCAATAATTTTAAAATGATCTCTCCTGGATCTGTTTTCTAGGTCAGTGGTTATTCAATGAGATATTTCACATTGCATTCTATTTTTCCATTAGTTTGGTTCTGTTTTATAATTTCCTGATTTCTCACAAAGTTATTAACTTCCATTCGCTCCATTCTAATTTTGAAACAATTATTTTCTTCAGTGAGCTTTTGGACTTCCTTTTCTATTTGACCAATTTTGCTTTTTAAAACATTCTTCTCTTCATTGGTTTTTTGGATCTATTTTGCCATTTGAGTTAGTCTATTTTATAAGTTGTTATTTTCTTCAGTGTATTTTTGGGTCTCCTTTAGTGAGCTGTTGACTCATTTTTTTGTTTTTCTTGCATCACTCTCATTTCTCATCCTGGTTTTTCCTCTACTTCTCTTACTTGATTTTCAAAATCCTTCTTGAACTCTTCCATGGCCTATGACCAATGCATATTTTTTTTGGAGGCTTTTGATGCAGAAGTTTTTACTTTGTTGTCTTCTCCTGGTTCTATGTTTTGATCATCTTTGTCACCAAAGATCGATTATATAGTCTGATTTCTCTTCCTGTGTTTGCTCATCTTGCCAGCCAATTATTTTACTTTTGAGCTCTTTGCCATGGTAGGATTCTGCTTCCAGAGTGGAGGGTGCTGTGTCCCAAATTTCTGGGGTTTGTGCATCTATTGTCAGAGCTTCTTCCAGACACCTGCCTCAGAACTGTGAGGAGGACGCCCTCTCCATAGCCAACACAAGCTCTGTGTAAGGTCCTGTTCTAAGTGCTGGGGCTATGGAGTCCCTGCCATCAAGGAGTTCCCATTTGGATGGAGAAGACATCACCAAACCAGTGAGTAAGATGCAAACCACATTTTGGAGGAAGAAAGTTCTGATGCCTGGAGGATCAGGAAAGGCTTCCTAAAAAAAGGGCTACCTGAGCCTGGCCTTGAGTAAGCCAAGTGTCCAGAGGGGAAGGAAAGGACAGAATGTATTTAGGGCATTATGGGACAGCCAGTGCTAAGCTATGGAGGTAGGAGAGATAATGCCCTGTGGGGAAGGGGAACAGAAAAGTTGGATTGAAAAGGATAGTGTGTTAAAGTTAAGGGGAGTGAAGGGAAATCACTTGGAAGGAGAGGAATCAGATGGTGCTGGATTCCAAATGAGCTCATAATTATCCTAGGGCAATAAGCAACCACTGGATCTTCTGGAGATTTAGGTTACATGACCAGGCAGCTGCATAGAGGGTGATTTGGAGAAGGGAGAAGCTCAAAGCTGGGATCTCATTCAGAGGCTATTGCAAAAGCCTAGGCAAGAGAGAGTGAAGACTTGAACTAGTGCTATCACAATGGCAAAGGAGAGCAAGGGATGGAGGTGCATTGAAGGAGGTGGAACTGACAAGATTTGGCAAATACTATGTGGGTATGTAATGCCAAGCAAAGGCAACTTCTAAAGTTTGGAATACCAGCATAGCAAACTCCACTTATTCAGTGACAGATTAAGGGGAAACATTCACAGAACAGAGAAAATCAAGATACAGTGTCATCACAGCATTGAAAATCTAAGGAAATGTCCTTCCTTCATCTTAAAATGAGGCAAGTTCTCAGCAATCTCTGTTCCTGGGAAGACAAAGCTTAATAAAGCCACAATATACATAGCCAGTGTCCTCATTAATTCACTTTGCCTGCAGAACAGTTCCAGAACCCCTGAAAACATCAGCAAGACTGTCTTCAAGGATTTCTGTAAACATACAACAAAAAAAATCCTCCTTCAGGGCTTCTGAACCAACAGCAAGTTTCCAGGACCTCTGCAACAACAGCACTGTCCTTCACCAGCAGATGAATCTGGCAAAACAACATCAGAGAAGACAGACAAAATACCAGCGTCACAGCCATGCCTCCTCAGTTCTTGGCAGCTCCAGGTGGCAGTTCTCAAAAGTCCTGGGCCCCTCCAACTGGCCCTCGGCAGTCTTTCTCTCAGCAACTCTGGCCCCAGCAATTCTCCTCTCTGCCTCCATGATACTGCTCCCCCAAAGTCCTTCTGGCCTCCTCTGCTTGGGCTTTCTCTCTGCTTGGGCTTCTCTCTAAATCCCCAGCACCAGCTCCTCCCAGTTTATACCTCTCTCTTCACATCAACAAGTACATCCCACAAGTGGGATTCACTCAACCCAAAAACCAAGCCAATACAAGGGGATCTTTAAATTCCATTACCATTAAAGTGGAGATGCAGTGAAGGAGAGTGTGGAGTGGAGCTTTAAACCCTGGAGAACTGGGTGGATTTGGATACCCTACACAGAAATCACAGGATTAGGAGGAGAAGAATAGAATGACTTCCGTGACAAACATATTGCATTTGAGGTGCCTATGGGCATCCAGATGGAAATACCCAACACAATTGTGTTCAGTTCTGATCACATTTTAGAAAAGTCACTGACAGTCTGCACTACTTCCAGAGGAAGGGGAAGGGCCTCAAGACTATGCCATATGAAGATGGGTCAAAGGACATGGGAATGGCTAGCCTGCAGAAGAGGAGCCTGGGACACAAAAGGTATGATGGTTATCTCCAAGTGTTTGCTGGGTGCAGTCCTATGGAATAGAGATTTGTCTTGCCCTGCTTGGTTTCAGAAGGTGTAACAGGAGTAATGGAGGCCTGAGGATGCGGGAGTGTTTGCAAGAGGCAGATTTCTCTAATAATGGGAAAATCTTCCTACCAAAGAGCCATTCAGAAGTACAATGGGTTGCCTCGCCCAGAGGTAGAAAGCTCTCTACCTCGTGGCAGTGAGCCTTTTCACATACAGATTGCCACTGAATCTCTCCTGCAATTGTTCTATGGGACACAAACCCTTTATAAGCCTCAGTTCTCTCCTCTGAAACATGGGAATAATCGTATTGCCAGGCCTCTTTTGCTGAGAATCCTATGAAAGAGTGCTTGAGGACATGACATGCTTTATAAATGATAGATGCCCAGCTGAGCTGGCTGGGTCATACCATACACTAATCACCATTCTACATCCTATCGATCGATGCCTTCAGACTTCAGCTGGGCCGTCCTTACGTTCCCCTCTCTCCTGGCCTCTACCCAGCCTTCCCTCCTCCTCCTCCTGCCTTGTCTGAGAGGCTTTGGCCCAGAGTTTGCTCTCAGCTGCCCTGGCCTCTCTAGGGACTCAGCCCAATCCCATTTTCCAGCGGAGGGCTCTCATGGCCCCCCAGCTGCTAGCACCTCCACTTTAGATCACCTTCCAGTTATCATGTGGATATCTTGGACGCTCCAAATTATTTACACGTTGTCTCCATTAGAAGATGAACAGCATGAAGGGAGGAAATTTGTTGCCTTCCTTCATATCCCTAAGACTTTGAACAGTAAGTGCTAAATAATATTTGTTGACTGACTGACTGACTGACTGACTGATTCTGCTCCTCCTTGCACCATACATTATCAGGAAAACTGAAGCTCCTCTCCTGGCTCCAATTATAAATGGCTCTATTTTCTCAAAGCCCATTGGCATCACCTCCATTCTTTATTCCTTTGTCCCAGTGTCCAGATAAGGAAGGTCCCTTCTCTTCTCCAAGGTCTTGTGCCCTTGGTCCCACCCACTCTTGTTTTCTCTAGAAGTTCCCCACATCTATCCTTCTACCTCCTTTTGCCTTCAGTCTCTCACTGGGTCCTTCCCTGATGGCCACAAGCACATACATCTCTTCCCCAACCTCATGTAACCCTAGTTAAATTGACACAGCCTTTTCTTAAGAGTGGGTTTGGATAGGTCACTGTATGGAATGGAGGGAATAAAACCTTGAAGAGAGACAGGTGAGGGTCATATGGAGAGAGTTCCCTGTTACGGCTGAGGCTGTGCAAGGCATAGAGAGAAAGGTCTAGGACAGCGGTTCTCAACCTGTGGGTTATGTTCAATTTAAATCCATCCTGCAGATCAGATATTTACATTATGATTCATAACAGTAGCAAAATTACAGTTATGAAGTAGCAATGAAAATAATGTTATGGTTGGGGGGGTCACCACAACATGAGGAACTATATTAAAGGGTCACGGCATTAGGAAGGTTGAGAACCACTGGTCTAAGGGAAAGTCTTTCCTGAGGACCTCGAGGGAGTGAGCTGACTGATATTTTGTGAGAGAACCCCATACTGTGGAGAAGACATCCTGAGGAGAACTCTGAAGAAGAGCCTTTAGCCACCATCCCCAGAGAAATGAATTGGTGGGTTGGGGTCCTTGAGTCTGAAGGACCAGCTCCTGCTGGTGACTTTGTCTGTTCTCAAGGCTGATACATTTTACAAATACTTCCATGTGTCCTCATATTGCTTGTTACACTTGTAGCAGGTTGAAGAGGAAAGGATGACTTATGGATTCTACACTTGATAAATTAGGTAACCAGTACCAAGAGGGTTTGTCTAAGCCACAAGCACACATAATCCTACATACACCCATATTCACAGGCTCACCTCTGTACACCCTGAAATCCCTTTGGTTTGGTCTGGTCTGTGTTTGGTTTTGCATTCCCAGGGTTCTGGGCCTGGCACTCAGTAGGTCTGATATGGAACTGATTTGCCTCTAAGGGCTGAACACAGTAGGGCTCCTCTTCTTCCTCATCCCCTTCCTCTTTGGTGTTGGTGTCTCCATTGACCCATGGCCATCCTTCAGCACTTGGTTACATTCTGTCTTGTTCCCTGATGTTAGCCTGGGTCTGGATCTTCTTTCCTTGCCTGGACTGTAGGCTCCTTAGAGCAGGGATGATTTCCGTCTTCCCCTGGCTCACAGCAGGGCTCACCTAAAATGAAACGTGACTTAGAAATACACCTTCTCAGCCCTAAAGACGGGAGGGGGAGCGAGAGGGTAATGGGAGGGAGGGTGAATGTGGGGGGAAGGGTAGGGTACAAATCTTCATCATCTTAGAGAAGAGGTAGGGAAAGAGATGAGAGACAAAAGAAGGGAAGAGGTGGAGGGGAAAGGGAGAGAGGGGAGGGGAAGGAAGGAGAGGGAGAGAGAGAGTCAGGCCCCCTAGGGTCTACTCTACACTCAGTCTCTGATTCATTGTGGAACTGTGGGGGGGGGGTCTTCCCCACTCTGGCTCAGACCACAAGGAGGTCCACCCCCCTCCCCAAAGCAGAGGATGGAACTCTGTGGTCACCATGAGTGCTCCTACTCTGGACTGCCATGATTCTTCCAGGAGGAGGGAGCAGAGCTTCAGAGAGCAGCCCACTTGCTCCCCAAACTGCCCAAACCTGCCTTGCTACCCTGTGATTGGCAACCTTGATCCTTCATCATCCAGGAATTCTCCGTTCCCCCAGCTTCCAACAAGCCCCAGGAGTTTCCCTTTCCTCCTGGGCCCCCACGGGGCTACTTTCTTCACCATGTCTCCCCTTTTGTCTCCTTGCCAAATCTGATAATAGGGTAGGGCAGGGCAACTTGGCAGCAAGCTTCACACTGCTCGCTCCTGCATCTCAGCAGCTGAGGGGAAGGATGCTCAGAGCAGGCTCCAGGGCCAGAAGTCACTGAGCATTTGGGTTCCCTCCAGCTGTGTGGCTGGGAAAGGGCTGCCAGTCACCACATCCCTCCCACTGGGCTCCCAGCTCAGCAGAAGCTCCATGGGGCTTGGCTACCCTCAGGCCACACTGGAGCATTTCTCCTCCAGGCACTGTCCCCACCCAAGCTGCAGAAAACCAAGTAAAACGTTTTCTCTGCTAATGACCCTCAACCCTTACTTTTCCTGGTATGAGAGGCAGCTTCCATGACCCCAAGGATGTCTCTGATAAAGCTATAGTTTTTCTTTGCTTGGACACTGATGGGCACTGGCCTAAATGAGCCCCAGAGCCATTGAATGGGGAGGGAGGAGGAGGAACCCAGGCCTAGCCACTCCCCAGCCCCTCACTCAGTCATACCCTCTGCCCCACCGTCCCTCTGCCTGTGCTGGGGGGTCATTGGGCTACCAGTTCCCTGCCCATCATTGGGGAGATGTGAGCAGGATGCTTCTTCTCCTGCACCAAGATTTGTAAGGCCAAAAGATAAACCATGAATGGAAGGAGAGATGTGGGCAGGGTGTTGACATGGATCACAGGATCAGTAAGTCAGGCAGGCAGGATTTATGCTGATGCTACTCCATGCCAGTCACTGAGCTAAGGGCTGCAGATGCAAAGGCCAGTCTGCTCTCAAGGAGCTCATAGTCTCATCAGAAAGAGAACATGCCACGGATAGGTCCAAACAATTCACACAGTGAATTACACATAGGATAGAGGAAGCACTCACAAGAAGACAGGACCTGGAAGTAGTGGGGCAGGAAAGGTAAATTAAGAATCATCAGCATTGGGGCAGCTAGGTAGCACAATGAATAGACCACTAGTCCTGGAATCAGAAGGATCTGAGTTCAAATCTGAGCAAAGATACTTGACACACTTACTAGCTGTGTGACCTTGGGCAAGTCAGTTACCCCAACTGCCTTTGCATCCCCCATCCAAAAACAAAAACAAGAATCATCAGCATAAAGATGGTACTTAAATCCACTGGAGTTGATGAGATCACCAAAGGAAGTAGCACAGAGCAGAAGAAGAGGGCCTGGGACAGAGCCCTGAGGGACCCTTACCATTAGCAAACAGACTCAACAGAGGAAACAGAAGGGTGGGTCAGAGAGGGAAAAGGAGAAGCAGGAGGGAGAGGGGAGTCCTTCAAACCTAGTGAGCAGAAAGGATCCAGGAGGAGAGGGTGACCAGCAGGGTCAGGGGCCGCAGAGCACACGAAGAGTGAAGGTTGGGGAAAGCCATTTGGTCTGCAATTACGAGATCATCGGCAGTTTTGGAGAGAGCAGCGTCTGCAGTATGATGAAGTCAGAAGCAGGTCATGCAAGGGTTCACCTCATGGTTAACAGATGGAAAGGGTGGAAAGTAGAGGCCCCTGGCGTAGACTCAAGCTTGGCCACAAAGGGCAGGAGAGGTATGGGAAGAGAGCAAAAATGGATGGAGCAAATGAGGATTTTTTTGAAGCTGGGAGAGGCATGGATTTGTTTGTAAGTGCCGGGGAAGCAGGCGGCAGGCAGGGAGAGGGTGGGGATGAATGACAGAGGGAGGGTGACAGAAGGGCTAATCTGTTGGAGGAGATGGGATGGAATAGGGTCGGTTTAGCAGGGAGAGGGTCAGCCTCGGTAAGGAGCAAGGCACCTCTTCATTTAAGACAGCGATAGAGGAGGTGTTAGTAGCAGAACACATCTGAGTGACAGGAAATGAGGGAGGAGGAAGGACTGGGGCTCTCAGCAAATGGCCTCGGCTTCTTTCCTGTAACAGGAGGCAGGGTTCTCAGCAGAAAAGTGAGGAGGAAAGGAGGGGAAGCCACAGAGCTCTGAGAAGGGATGAAAGGTTTGGAGGAGCCAAGGTGGAGAGTGGGAGAGCCAGCTGATAACGGAGGTAGAGTAGGCTTGCCAAGCAGCAGCGAGAGCCCAGTTGGGCCTGAAGGTCATGGTGTGAATGAAGAGTAAGGCTGTCAAAGGGAAGGCTGAGGGACAGGTGAAAAGCTGGTCAATCCCAGTCAAGTAAGGGGAGGTTGGGACTCTTGACCGTGCAGGTGGTGCATTTGTGGGTATGGCTGAGGTGGACTGGAGGAGCCCTGCCTGGGAGGTGAACCAGTGGCAGAACTTGCAGGTTCAGGTGTTTAAGGGAGTTCAGTATACATAGTGAAGTCCTCTAGTCTGAGGAGAAGGTGTGGGGTGGGAGCGGCCATGCATCCAGGTCTATCTGGCTCCAACAGACACTGCCGGCCTCCTTCACATTAGGGCTATTCCAGCCCTGCTGGGCACTCCTACAACTTGATACTTCATCTCCCACCTCCATTCATTTGCACAAGTAAGTCCCCACTCTTAGTATGCCTTCCCTCCTCCTCTCCACTGCCCCAAACCTTGACTTCTTTTGAAGCTTACTCACATGCCGCATTTTCCACCAATTAATCAGTCTTTAATTTGATCAAGTCTTTATTTGGTGCCCACTATGGCTCTGTGCCAGGCGCCAGGAGTACCTCCTCAAGGAACTCACACTCTCATGAGAGATGATATGGCCATATGGAAGTTTACACAGAAGAGATACACAATGAATAAAGGGGTCTTGGGAAGGGGATCACAAGGGTGCTTGGGATATCTGCCGGTTGTTAAGGTTCTGAATTCCTGGTTTGCTTTGTGCTATCACTGGCCATGGCCAAGCAAAAGGTGAACTCCCTGAGTGCTGGCACTGGCTTATTTTTGTCCCTAAGCACTGGGCTCGGTAGGCACCTTGTGCATGATATATATTACATTGTGTATACAGTTTGTGTAGGGGTGGGGGGAAGGGCTGGCATCAGATTCCCTCAGTGTCCCTTCCCCTTCCCTGCCCTCGGATCCTCAGTGCAGGGGCTCGTCCTCATTGCCTAGTCTTTTGGGCATGTGGCCCACCCGGGTTCAATTCCCACCCTCCAATGCATTTCCAAACATGACATTTCTTCATTCACCTGCCCACGAATCACCTCCAGCCAACTACTCATTCACCTTTGCCCTCCTCGGCCCAGCCTGGGAAGTTCTGGCTCACCTTGACTGCTAATTTGCTCAGGAACCTTGAACTAGTCATCTTATCTCATCGGAACCTCTGTTTGCTCATCAAGAAAATGGGGGTAATAGACTCAGCTGACATCAGTCAAAGAGAGCAAAGCGTCAGAGAGGAGAGATAAAATTCCATTTAAATGAGTCCCTGGGCTCCCCCTGGCCCCTGAGCTGTGGGGAAAGTGCTGAACAGGCCAGACCAGCATGTCCTTTCCCTGGGCCCTGTGACCAAAGCCATGAGAAGGACTTGATCACAAACAGACCAATTTACCAAGCAATTATTAAGCACCCACTGCTTAAAGATAAAAGTGAGAAACTTCTACCTTCAGGGAGCTTCGGTTTGCTACTGGGCATAGGAAGGACCAACACCTGCTCAGCACAACAGAAGGAGGACAGAAAATTTGAAGTCAGGAGACCTGGGTTCAAATCCCAGTTCAACTACTTACTACCCTTGTGACCTTGGACAAGTCACTTGCTCTCTGTGCCTCATATTTCTCATCTCTCAAATTGGAGGGCTGTTAAAGTCCCTTATGGCTCTAAATCTACGGGCTCATGTACACAGATGAGTCAACAGGAAATATGTACAAAATAAATAAATGAAACCTAATTTGGAGGGGAGAGTACCTAGAAGTGGGGAACCACGGATGGTCTGCAAACAAGCATTTATTAAGCACCTACTGTGAGCCAAGCTAAGAGCTGGGGATACAGGGAAAGACAAAAGACAGCCCCTACTCTAGAATAATTAGTTTTCTGTCTGATGAAGAGCCAATGAACACATATCTACATTAAGAACCAGGAAGGATCAATTGAAGGAGCCCAGCGACTCCTTTAAATGGAATTGTATTGATCTACTCTCAGAGGGAAGGCGTTCAGACTAGAGGGACTGGGAAAGGCTGAAGGTAGAACTGTAGCTGACCCCTGAAAGAGGCTGAGATGGTTAGGGAGAGCCCTCTAGGCATGGAACTAGGGGAAATGGATTTCGGGAAAATGCCTGGAATTGGGAACTGGAATGTTAGGTTCACCAAACAGCCTGGAAACCCCTGTTACGAGGTCTCTGAGCACACAGTGGGAAAGAAGGGAGGAAGGCAGAAGATGATGGAATAGAGGTTGGGGCCTGGGTCCTTCTCTCCCCCTTTCCTTCCCCTCCAAGCTCTTACTTCCCAGGCTCTTGGCTGGAAGGCTCGTACCCTACGCTACCTGGTGTTCCACTCTTTAGTTCCAAACTGGTTCATCATTTTATACATGACCTCAGAACATGCCTAAGTTTCCTTGACCAATCCAAAAATATTTCCAGGGTAAAATAATTGAATCTCATCCAGTGGTTTTTGAGACAGACATCTACAGTGATCAAAGTCTTTTTTTCCCACTTATGATTAATAAAACTGGTGTGCAGGCCTTGTTTGCACAAAGTGAACAATTGAGCTGTGTTCCTATGCAGGTACTGTATGCGTGGTATGTGATCATTTGCTTTAAGCAGGGTGGAGGTGGTTGTATAGGCTGACACCACCCTGACATGTGTTATATGTTCTAAGACCTTTCCTGGTTTTAACGTTCTGTGTTTTAAGATGCTCCCAGATTTGATGCTGCTCTGTGTTCTAGGGTTTCTCCCAACTCTGATGTTCTATGTTCTATGCTACAGGATCTGTCCCCTCCTCTCAGAAGCAACCTTCCATGAGTCTCTAGTACTGTGGGATATGCTTTTGATCCCCACCAGGGCATCACCATGTGGCTAAGACACCATGCCCACAGACTGGGCAACCCTGGCTTCCTGACAGCAGACACTCTGCCCTCAGAAGCTGAAGCAGAATAAGGTTCTGGTCCAGGGAACAGTACAAAAGAGCACGATATTTTGCCCAAAAGAGAGACTCCAGCAGACAGCTGTTGAGGAGGAGTAGAGGGCTATGGCCATGGTTCATTTTGTTTATACCTGTGTTTGCCTCTTAGATAGGAGTGGATTCAGAGGTGCAGGGAGGGCATCCCCCAGTCACCTGGGAAGAAACTAGGAAATTCCCAGAGTCCTCTATGTGGGCTGTCTCAGCACCTATAGCAGCAGGATGGCCATCCCCACTACAGCCACTGGGCAGAAGGGCCTGAGCTCCTGCTTCTATCCCTTCCCTCCCCCACTCCTTACCACAAGATGCTGAGATTTAATGGTTAAAGATTTAATGGCTGGCATAGAAGCAATTACCTCTCTGGCATCACTCACTGGGGCATAGGAATGGCCCCGTTTCAATGACAGAGCCAGCTTCTGAATCAGGATGAAGCAAAATAGCTTCCCTTAATTTTGCAGAGTACAGAGTATATAAATCCTTGTTATCACCAACTCACTATGTGACCTCAGGCAAATCACCTGCCCTCTCTGGGCTTGCTCTTGTCCTTTGGGCAGGGTTGAGGTCAGACTAGATGGTCCTGCAGGTTTCTCCCACTCCTTAAATCAGAAGGTCTGTGTTCCAAGATCCTTCCCACCTCTGATGTTAAGTTGTTTTGGTGTAAGTTTCCTTTGAGCTCTGGCATTCTGTGTTCTGTATTCATCCCTACATTTCTGCCAGCATTTTCCCAACTGAGATGATCTATCTACTCCACACACAGATAGATGGAGAGATAGATAGATAGATAGATAGATAGATAGACAGATGGATGGATGGATAGATGGATAGGCAGATGGATAAAGAGAGAATGAGAGATCCTGTATGTACATAGGCTTTTGCACATTGTCTCCCCCTATTAGAATGTGTCCTCCTTGAGTGTCTTTTCCCAGCATTTAGCACAGCACCTAGAACACAGTAAGAACTTGAAAGATGCTGTTGACTTGGCTTGACTTGACTCCCTGGAAAACCATCATTTTTTAAGTTTGGAGGCTATATTTTAAGAGATAGTGCCCAGATCTATTAGAACTAAAAGACAAAGTAAAGACAGAATCTACCAACCACCTCCTGAAAGAAATCCCAAAAGGAAAAATCGTAGGTATGTTATAGCCAAAATCCAAAGATTCCATGTCAAAGAAAAAACACTACAAACATCCAGAAAGTAGTTCAAGTATCAAGGAACTACAGTTAGGATCATACAAGATCTGGCAATTTCTACTAAAATGGAAAGAGATCTTGGAATACAGTATTCTAAAAGGGAAGAGATATAGGTTTATGGCCAACAGTCAAGTCATAACTTACCCTGAAGTTAGTTAAGCTATAACTTAACCCTGAAAAGCTGTCTATAATGGGGGGGGGGGGAATGGGCCTTTAGTAGAATTAAATCAAGCGTTTCTCACAAAAAGAGCAGAGTGAATAGGAATTTTTAAATGGAAACATGAGAGTCCAGAGAAGCTAGGAAAGTAAGTTTGTTTGAGCAGCTGGAAGGAGCTGTATGATGATACAGTGTCAAAATTCTAATAGGGAAGATAAAAACAAGCCTCCCTTCACAGTCTTAATATCTTCAAAGAGTATTGAGTTAAATTTGAAAAACAGAAGTCCTGGGAGGGTTGATGGATTCTGTTCTGAGGGTTCGAAGAGGAGAAGCAGAAGGGAGAATAAAAGGAGGAACACGTGTAGAAAGGAAGAAGAAGAGGCAAAACTTGCTATTCTTCATAACTGGAGTAGGCAGGAGAGCATACAACCATGGAGAAAAGGGTGAGGAAGCTGATATCAGAGGGTTAAATACACACAGATTAAAAATACATCAGACTCAAACATCAAACACATCAATCCTCAACAAGTGTGGATACTGGGAAGCAGTTAAGGGGGAGGAAGAAGTCACAAAACAAACTTCCTGATGGGAGGATTAAAATCGAGGGGAAGGGAGAACACCAGGGAGAGAAGAAAAGCACAGAACCAGAATCTTATGGAATGTCTTAGGCTGACTTTTAGACAATTGGGGAATGGCTGAACAAACTGTAGCATTGCTTTATTCTGTAAAAAATTATGAGAGACACTCCATAAAAAATTAAGCAAGAGATAATTTCAGAGAACCTGGGTAGAATGAGCCAGCACAGAGGAAAGCGAACAGAGTCAGGAGAACAATTTATACAAGGAAAAGCAATTTTGGAAAGACAAACCACTTTGAAAATTTTAAGGACTCTTCTCAGTGACCAGCCATGGCTCCAGAGGACATATTATGAAATATGTTATCTACCTCCTGACAGAAAGCTGATAGGCAAAAGTACACAGAAACACATCTTTGGACGTGGTCACTGGGTGCATTTCTTTTGCCTAACTATGATTATTTGTTACAAGGCTTCGAAAAAATCCTTATCTCAGTTTTTAATTGGGAAAGGAGTAGGGGGAAGAGAATTAGCAATAATTATGCTCAAAAAGAGCCATTTTAACATGTTTTAAAATGCACAGAAGAGAAATAGAATAACATTCAGCAGTAAGCACACAGAGATAGTTTTGAAATAACAGGTAAAATTTGTTGTAAACTTTTAAAAATTACTCTTTTTGGTTGCTTCTTAAGTTCAAACTGTCTCCCTCTTTCCCTCTTTCCCTCTTCCCCCAGAAAAGGCCACTACTTGATATAGACATAGATTTGTAAAACCTTCTCTGGAAGTGGATCTTCCTTCATAAGTCCTTTATGGTGGACCTGAGTGTTTCTAATACTCAAAATTACTTAGTCATTCACAATTTTCCAAAAACATTGCTATTACTGATTCTCTTGATTACAAGATTCTCTTGGTTCTGCTTATTTCACTCATTTCTTTTTCTTTTTTTAAAAAATTAAAAATTTGTTTTTCACTCATTTATTTCTGCTCATTTATTCCATGCAAGTCTTTCCACTGTTTTCTAAAATCAACCAGCTCGTGATTTCTTATAACACCGTAATATTCCATCCCAATCATATGCCACCGCTTATTTAGCCATTCCTCAATTGACAGGCATCCCTCAGTTTCCAGTTCTTTGCTATTATATACTTTTTCAAAAAAGCAACTGGTATGAAACGGAGATGCATGGTTTTGTTTGGAATCCCCTTTTATGTTATGTTGTGGGTATGGAAATGTTCTTTAATTTTTTTTTGGTGTTTGTGTTTAGGATTAAAAAAAACTTTTAAAAAAATAAAATACATCTAGCAAGGGCACAAACCCCAAGAATGCATGTAAACAGGGGATCTGTACGAAGAAGCACATGCAGGAGCCTATGGGTGGCCGGGCAACTCACACCTCTGATGCTTCAGAGTGGTTGATATCTCTCAGTGATGACATTGAACTGCTCTCTGGTAAGCATTGTTTCTCTTCTCTAGACATCATATTGTTACGTCTCTGTCATCTTCTGGATGTCTCTTCTGGTCAGGTGCTAAGCGGATCTCTGCTACCATTTCCTAGGCTTAAGGTGGTCAGGGCCATCTGTTGGCCTCTGTTCCCATTAAGATGCAGTGACTAGAAAGCCTCTTCCTGACAATGTGACAAAACCATGACCATGGGTATGAGCCACCATACTCAGCTAGAGTATTAATGAAAGGCAGCAGATCATCCGAGCTAAGGCAGAGTCAAGTCTTTCACTGCCTTTGTTTGGTAATAATTCAAATTCTGTGGTTCCAGACAACTATGGGACTTAGGGTTAAAAAAACATTCCCACAACTATTGCTTAATCCCTGTGTCCCCAAAGCCCATTACAGAAGATGTACCCCAAAAATATCTACAAAAGCTATGAGGAGATTGACCAGTGAAAGATGTCAAGAGCCCTTCCCCAGGGTCTTTCCTTTAGGCACATAAGCAGTGAAACTCCTAATTATTTTCAATTAATTAATTCATTTTGAGTTTTCAACATTGGCATTTATAAGATTCTGAATTCTAAATTTCCCCCCTTCCCTCCACTCCTCCATCCCCAAGACAGCATGAAATCCGATACAGGCTATACAAGCACAACCATGTTAAACACATTTCCCCAATTGTTGTGTTTGTCCTTCATTTTTGAGGAGCAGAGGGGAAATGATGACAAGACTTTCAGTTTACTTTGATTTGAGTGAGGGAGGGTCATGCAAGGTCACCAGCCTCACTTGCTCCTCCAGAGCTGTATCAGCAAGCACCCCAGGGCAGCTGCTAGCACAGGTTCTTAGATCTGCTTTACTAAAGGAAAGCAACTCAAAATGGGTTAACAATCTTACTTTAATCAAACAAACGTATCATTTACCTAGTTTAGGGGGTAAAGTCAGCATCCTGAACTCCAGAGAATACACCCGCAAGTTACAAGCACAAGTCACAAACACAAGTTACAAGCAGACCAAGAAACAGACCAGCAGATGGGCTTCCAACCATCTGATCATCACATCCATTACCTATTCAAGTCACCAGAGAGGGAAGCATCAACATCTGGGTTTTTCAAAAGGGGGGGGGGGGCTCAACGGCATCCCAGAGTCTCATCTGGCCAAATCACACAACTCTTCTCAAAGGGAGCCCCAAAGGAAACCTCACATAAGGGCCTATATATAGGCTTCAGCCCTCTTGACCCACTGTCCAATTACAAAGTAACAAGGTGTGGCCATTCCCCAAAAAACAAGCTTCCTGCCACAGGCTCCATGTGACCACATTCAGCCTATTAGGGGGCAGAATATACTTTCAAATCAGGGAACATTCTTGGGGCCACTTAAGCCTATCAAAGGGCCTGGGGCAGGAAAGATCTTCAGATTCTCATTACAAGAGTCATCTGGGTTCAGTCACCAGATCATCAGGATGACTGGAGATGACCCAGAAGGCAATGGAAGACCCTGGACATTTTAGGCTAATGCCTTTTCAGGTACTTACTTAGAGTGAGGTAATGCCCATTCATTAAACAGACCTCTTTAAGAAGTGAGTCAAGGGATAGCCCCTTTAATGAGAAAAAAAAAAAAAAAGAAAAAAAATCAAGCTGGGAAGGGAAGCCCATCAGCGCTGCTGTTCCAAAGATAAATAATTATCATTAACATTCGGTCTAAGCCAGGAGGGCCCAAAGTACAGCCATTAAGTGAAATTTGGGCAGGGACCTATTGTGGTCCACTCTATGAGCTTCCTTCCTTCCTTCCTTCCTTCCTTCCTTCCTTGCTTCCTTCCACCCTCCCTTCCTCCCTCCATCCCTCCCTTCCTCCCTTTCTTCATTCTTTCCTTCCTCCCTCCCTTCATTATTTCCTTCCTCCCTCTCTCCCTCCCTCCCTCCCTTCCTTCCTCCCTCCCTCCTTTCCTTCCTCCCTCCCTCCCTTCTTTCCTTCCTTCCTTCCTTCCTTCCTTCCTCCCTCCTTCCCTTCCTTCCTTCCTCCCTCCCTCCCTTCCTT